>VZSF01002834.1:254729-347921 GCA_013398295.1 Chionis minor
GGGGAAATCCCTCTTCCTCACTTTCTTAAATTCAGAGTGTTTTGGTATGGCAGTGATGCACTGACAAAATATTGCAAGGAATAAATTCTTTATAAGCACTTTCTATTTAACATTCTGTATTCTCTTTTTCTTCAGATAGCAGCTACTGAAAAAACCAATCCCATATTGTAATACTGAGTAGTGAGCAATCACTATCACCCCCAGGCATTCTCTATGTAATGTAGCAGGCGCCTGTGTTTAAACACATTCTGAATGTCTGACACACATGCTATCCGATAAGCGTCTGTCATGATGGTGCTGTCCTAGGGCCAAAGACTCTGAACTACTGCCTTAACCCGCAAGGTACGATTTTTGAAGATCAGGATTGAAATGCAGGACCAATGTGGAAAAGTAAAGATACTGTTACCCTAGCAATTCATTAGTGGGTTATTCAATTGTGTCCTTTTCACAAACACTAAAAATTCCTTAAAAATACATAGGAGCCACAAGAACAAAAAAGCGATAGCTTTCACTCCCAAGATAGAGAAGGCTGAAGGCTTGCAACTTCTGGCAACAGGCAGAAGGCTCCTTCTCAGCCTGCAGATCTGCAATTGCAAAATAGGTTCAGCTCCCTTTTAGAAGACTGGGGGAAGAAACCTCTGTTTGGGGCAGTGTCATCAAAAGCACGCAGCAGGTGACAATAGCGGGAGACCTCCTCCTGCAGGGAAAGTGGCACCTATCTGCCACCAGACTCACTGTGCAGGGAGATTTGTTGCTTACTGGAGGCACCACGAGGCCATGCGAGCAGTGGAGCACGGACCCAAGAGGTTATGCAGTCTCCTTCCTTGGAGGTTTCCAAGGACCAGCTGAACAAAGCCCAGAGCAGTCTTGTCTGACCTCCAGCTGGCCCAGCCTTTGAGCTGGCAGATGGACTAGAGACCTCATGAGGTTCCTTCCAACCGGAATTATTCTGTGATTCAATCAGGCCAGGAGAACATATTGCTCAAATTACAGGCAAACTGTGCTACTGCATCTTCCCTCAGCTACAGTAGCATTAGATCATGTGCAAAAAAACTGAGTAAATGAATGCCAGCCATCAAGGGCAACTATCTGGCAACAAAAATTTGTACAAGAGGGAAATGCAGAACAGCTCCTCCTAAAAGTGCATCATTACAATGTCTTTGCTTTGTAGCTTCAGGCCAGGACAGTTCAGGTGCAGTAAGAGATTTTATGCTTTAAAATACATCTGGTATACACACCAGCAACAAAATTCACCCTAGCTTCAACAAAAATGCACTTACATTAATAAAGCCACAATGAAGAGCAAGGGCAACTCTTAGAATTGTATAATTGTCATACACAAAAGCAGAGGCAGATTGCAGCAAGTGCAATAGCAGGTTCTTCAGTTCTCAAACCAGCGACAACAGCCACTGATGTTGTTATCCCTCACTCTTTACATCCCACCTTAACATAGTCTCATTTCATTTATCCCCTTTCAAAAAATCCCTGGTTTGCTCAATTATTTTGCCTTTGAGCATCCTTTCAATGAAGGACCCAAAAACTTTCTAGACCCATCTTGGAAACTTGCTCCAGGCTCTTAGCCAGGAAGCCAACAATGCCAACTCTCACTGTGGAGGAAAAAAGAAAAAAACCAAAAAAACACAGAAAAATTGTCAGGTTGGCAGGGCCAGACCAGCACACTGTGTCCCTTTTCCCTCCACCCTGAGGAGAAGGCTTAGCCATGCAGTGCGCTTTGGTGGATGGCCATACTCTCAAGTCCCAGGTACAGGGACCAGCAAACAGAGGCAATTACAGGCACCTGGTGTCAGTGTCAACCCATTGCTCTGATTCTCTGCCCTGTCCTTTTTGTAACCTGGCATCGAGTGCCAAGAAGGTCTAAAACTTTTCCAAACTGGAGAGGTAGTATTTTACACACCCTTTCCCCTTCGCTCTGCACTGGCATAAAGAACCTGTGGCATGTCCTTTAGAAGCAGCATCAATGATTTAAGTGACCCCTTTTGGGGATGAACCCACTTTATCTCCCTCTGCCTTCCTGATGTGAAATCCACATGCCTGGAGTTGCATCCTGTCCCAGTTTCCCCACTGGTGACTGAACAGTATTTTAGGCAAACTGCTCCAATGGTCAGACTGTTAAAGAGGCAGACAATTACTCATTTTTGTTAGGAAGCTTTCCCTTCCCAAGGAAAGCCACTGCGAGCAAATCAATATTAGCTGTACAGAACAGCTAACTGTAGCTGTACAGGTAACTGTAGTTCATATCTTTGAAAAGTGACTAATGTAAACCTCTGTCCATAAACAAATGCTCATGACAAAACATCTGGCTTTAGTTGGAGGTGTTTAAACTTATAAGATCTCAATTTTATAATGAAGGCAAACAAGTCCGATGAACACAGACAAATGTAAATACCCATTTTGGTGATTCTGACTGAAGAATGCTCTGCCAGAAATTGCCAAATTAAAAAAAAAAGAAGAGTATGTGATGCGATTAGAAAGAACATCAGTAATTTAGGTATGTTGTTCAACCATTGGTATAATTGATGAAACATAAATAATATTTATTTACCAATAACTACAACTGCTAATGAGAAGTTTCAGTTAAACAAAGATGCCTGCATCTTATTTATTCACTTTGTGCATGACTGAATACTTCCATCAGTAACTTAATCCAGGCTTTCCAGGCTCTGCTGTATCACAGAGACACAGTGTCCTCACCTTCATTCTTAGGAGACAGTCAGATGGATCAAACTGAGAGTGTGAGTTTTCCCACCTCTGCCTACATACGGAATCAGCCTGTACACAAAATTTCACAAGCAAGCCCCCCGCTCAAATGTGACTCAAGTTGGTCACTGTTGCTTTTACTAGCAAGGAGTACCCAGCTGGTGTTGCTAAGAGGTATCTTAGCAAAGGTTAGCAGTGAAAAGATTTTTTCTCTTTCCTTCTCTGCCACACGATCCATGGATGATTTGAGGGTATTCTGACCATCTACAGCTTTATAGAATCTAGCACAGGCAAGGTCCCGATCCATGGCTAAACCCCAAGCATTTTACTAATGCATAAATATGTATTCTGCCTCTCTTTTTGAGAAACTTTATTTCTAAACTAGGGATAGCAACATTTTGTGACCTCAGAAGAGAGCTGCAATATTGCAATAGTATCTTAAAGGCTTTCACGCTGTACATTGACCAGAGAAGCCTATATATAAGCAAACAGGTCCTGTATCTGTACATGCCTACAACAAGCTGCTGGCCACATTATAACCCTAATGAAAAGTCAATGTCAGAACACCCACTGGGACAATTTTCACCATTGCTGTTAGTCCAGGAAGCATTTACAAGGACTAAATGTACATAAATACTGACTTTTCAGCTTGAAAGAATTCTGCCAGTTATGGGCATAAGGGTGATGACTCCTTTGGTAAAGGGCCTGAGCCTCACATGTTTTTATTATAGCACCTGAGCCTACTAAAAATGCATTTAAATTTCATGTGTAAAAACTTTACACATTTTAAAGCTATGAGCTGTGGAAAACATTGAAATATTGGACCAGATTTCATATAATATATATTTATCTAGTTAGGTATCTATTTATTGATCTAATGTGTGTGTTTACACAAAATACACAAATTTAATACAAAAAGTATATAGTAGTAGATGCTTTATACAGATTAAATGTTATTTTTATACATCTCTGAAGTCTGTGCCTCATATTAATACAATGGATTGTCAGAATTTTCCATTGTTCCACTTCAAAGCATGCAATTATATTACCTTAATTGGAAGCACTGATGTGTTTTCACCAAGGATGTTTATTTGTATTCTGACTACTGAGATATAAATATGGGACCATTTGCTATATTTAGTTTTCTGCTTACTTGAATTTTTGTTCTCTGCATTTTATCTTTACAAACTATCATACTGAGTTTATTTCCAATGCAAGAACTATGAAATTACACTAACATAAACTAAAAACTTTTTACTTATTGGGATCTCTGATCGATTCTGTGTAGTCAAGGAACTTGTTAACTGCATAGCACAGCAGTGAGAAGTGCCACAACTCTTTGACTTGTGAATTGCAGCAGAATCCAACAGGTTAGGAATTCATACGCTGAAGCATTGGCACCCATTAATCCAACGGACACTTGCAAAATTTATGCATCATTTGTTATCAGTACAGTCAACAAGGATACCCAGAACTTTTTATAGCTTCAGCATTAGCGAAAATATAGTGTATCTGAGATGTTCTGAACTGTTGGGATGAGAACGTAATCCTTTTTTCAGGGTTTTTCACTTCGACAACATTCTCACCACATCATACAATATCTGTATCAAATTACACTAAACCTTTCTAATCCCACAATAAAAACACATTACTTTCCCTTGTACTTTGTTTACTGTAATACAGTTCTGTTTATCCCAATATAGAGGTCTGCTCTTTCAGTACAGTACACTGACACCTGTGGTCAACAGCTATGAGAACTGTGTGCATTCATTAGAGCAACAGTCTTATATTTCACTACATGCCATCTGAAAAAAATGTCACTCAAAAAAAATTTCAAGATTACTTACAGGTCATAGCATTCTGGATTTATCATCTAATTAAGGTTTTACCCACTAAAGGGTATGTCTTTGAGCTTCGCTTTGACTCATCTAATGTGCAATAAATGTATTACTGAGGGTTTAGACTTGCTTGGCTTTTGGTCTCCTGGTGATTTACACTTGAATTTGCATAACAGCACCTATGAGACTGTTTCAGAAATGCAATTCCCAGCACAAGTCTAAAAAGTGCACATGAAGTACCTAGCTGTAACCTTATACAGTCACATCTGTTCACCTCAGAATTGTCTAATTTGACCTTTTGAATTTAGCTGGTTTTCTTGATATTCACCCAGTGTTCCGTCCAATGAGAAAAACATTTTGGATTTCTCACAATGTACATCTAGAGATGAAATGTCATTTCTCTGGGGGATGATCAGAACATGTTTAGTGTTACGCTTGCATTAGTTGACACGAGTGCTGATTAGATGAAAAGGTCTGCAGCCGTCCTAAGTTGACAGTATACAACGCAGCACTGGTACTAATCATGCTTCCCCTTTAGCTTGGAGCATAGAAATAAGTGAAGAAGAATAAAATGAGGAACAAACTATCCAAAATCTGATGGGGGGGGGGGGGGAAGGGAAGATCTCTGACAGTCCCACAGCCCACAGAATCAGTACTCTTAGTACTCTTAGTACTTAGTACAGATTCTTAGTACTCTCCCGACATTTTTGGGTTTTATTTTTCAGAGGCCACAGGAATGCAATCAAAATACTGTGAGCCAGTACTCTGGTCTTCCCAGTGAAACTTCCCTATAGGATCCCAAACTCTACCTTCTGGGCATGTTCAAAAGATTTTGGCAAACCTGAGATTTTTATGAACCCTTGTCCCACTGTCTCATAGCTTTTTCTTCCAGAGGAGAGGAAAACAGACTCACAGACAACAGCAGAGAAGTTTTCACAAGATGTGGAAGGTAAGAAAACATCCCTTTTAACTTGGTTAAGAGCAGACTGCTGTTAAAGCCACAACATTAGAGTACCGTTGCTGAAAAGTCAGGTTTGCTGATATGCAGATAAATCAGAGGCTTTTCCCTTCATCAGTGATCTCCTCCTTTGGAATGAGCATATCTATAGGAAGGAATTGGATAGTTCTGTCTGTGTAAATGGTACTGACCCCACAAGTGGAACTCATCTAACAAAATGGTCACGTGTTCCCTTACTTCCCCTTTCTCTGAGCTCATCTGTGTGTCACACAAGTACTGCACGAACGAGGCAGATGACATCTCTGTCACAGACCAACCTGGTACTTGAGAGTTTGGCTACCTCGAGGTGCCACTAAACTGCTGCAACCAAAACCATTGGTAGCAGCAGGTGTGGAAGGGCTGTCATTGAGAGAAAGGCGACGTTTTTGTTAATCAGACTTGGACCAGCAATACTGTCATAGTAATAAGAACCTTCTTCAGCCTTTGACAAAGTTTTTATGAAGGAGCAAGTACAAACACACTGAAACCAAGTGGCTCAAGGGTCCGTGTACCAAGATAAAAAAATAGGTAAAGGTAGAAATGTGGCAGTTAGGAAATATTATCCCTCTTCTTCTGGTATGATCCAGGCCAGCTACACTGTATTGCTGGTCTCACCGGATGGGGCACAAAGTAAGGCACCTCTCTTCTCCTCAAAACCTCTGTCTTCAATAAATACAAACACTCCCTTGTCAAAGAATTTTTATCATGTTATACTTACTATGTGTTTGTGAACTGGATGAGACATTAGAGCCACCTTGCCTTTGCTAGCATTTCTAGTGGTATAACTGTCCTTTTAGTAGCAAAGTTCCTCCTTTGGAAGAGCTTGTTCTCATTCTTTGTGCATCACTAATGGCTTCAGTTCACTGGAGAACAGATCCAATCTGCTGGAACCAGTTTTCAATGATGCAAAACGCAATCAAATCAAGGTACTGCCCTAGGATATCAGCTACAAAACAGATTATAAAAAAAGGTTTCAAATTTTAATTTCAGTGCAGTAAAGTTTTTTAAAAGAGTTTCTGTAGGTGCCCCTGCAGAAAACAGTTGATTTAATACAATTTCTACCAATCTTGACAACTTCCTAGGAAAAAAGCCCACAATCAGACAAACCTCACAATGTCCTTTCACAATCTGCAAAAGCTGAAAACACCAGTTCACTTTAGAGATGTGGCTCTGCAATTCCTTGAATACCCCAGGAAGCCAGGTTCTAACACTCATATGTTTAAAAGTAAAATGTACTGGAGGATTTGCTATTAAACATATAAAATTTAGTGGCTTAGGTAAGTATGAGGTAACAATTTTCTTTTCATTTGGCTAAATATTCCTTAGTGTAAATTAAGCAAGACCTGACAATATGTGGCTGTGTGAGACTGCAAGACCTCCCATTTTGTGAATTCTAAACAGGAATGATGCACTAAGCATTGCTTCACTTAAAACGAAACAAAAAAAGCCAACATTCCCCACGGAACAAGTAACATGAGCAAAGGTCTCTACAAGTCCCTTAACGATGGAACAAATCTTTATATTGCAAGCCATAAGTATGATTGAATGGTTCCTCTGTAAAACGTGAAAAGATATACGGGGGAAAATATTTTAGAAGATGCCATACTAAATTAGAAGTTTCATGCCTGTGAAGAAAATCTGAGGAAAATCTATCTACCGGATAGATTTTCACTTTATTACAGTAGAACTAATTATACATTCATTAAAAACAATGACTGTTTTATAAAATGCGGTTCTTTCTGCTGCATTTTTCTCTTAATGAACCCAAACAGATCTAATGCTAACATTAATGTTTTATACATAAGAATTATGAATAAAATACATACGGGGCACAAACCTGCTTTTGCTTACATTATTTGACAGCACTCTACAGAATCAGGACCCATGTATGTTTTGGCCATACAAATTAACTGAACTTAAAATACTAATTCTTGAACATTTCCAGAAAGCTATCCCTCATAATACCAGTATAATAACTAACTTAACATTTCACTAAAATTAGTAATCTGTTGATTTAAGTAGCAGTTTTTATTATTTAAGAATTCATCATAGAGCTTTTCAGGAATTTTTTCATAGTTGTTTTGCAACTAAAATATCCTCAAGTGGAGATTTTTTTAAAATATTACACAATTAAATAGAGTTTTATACTCTACACATCTCATTTTCATAAGGGAAATTTGTAAATCATGCATTTATTAGCCAATATTGTTTTATTTTTAAAATTACCATCAAATTACATATGTCTGGTAACTCCCTTTGAAGTAAATGAGTAACATTTATTCTCAATAAAGCTTTCATTTTAACTAGGCACATTAGATATCATTAGTACAAATTCATTATAAATTATACTTCAGATTTCATACAGAGTTATTTACCCAGCCCTTTTTTATATTTGAAAGTTAACTAAGATAATATTAGTTTTAGTAAATGCCCCACAGTTACCCAGATTTTAATATGAAATTATTTTATTTCCCTTGTTTTCAAGGCACAATATGTAACCGAGGTTTATTTCACAACTATTAAATGAAGTTCTACATTTATTTTCATTCTAATGATATACCTAAATTCAGAGGTGCAATTTTAAATGATGCATTGCAAACTACTATTTTGAATGTATTTAACTATCTTAAAAGGTACATGAATTCTAAATAATTGCCTAATTATAAATGAACTTTATGCTGTTTTATACGATCCTTCTTTATAAAGGGATTTCTGCTTAACGTACTGTTTTCAGCTTCATATGTTGTTGTTGTAGTATCTACATCCATTACTTTTAGTAAATTCGTGGAACAACTCATAATTTCTGCTCTGCCTCCAGCGTGGATATGAGTCCTGATAGGAGCTGTTGTCACTCCGCCGCGCTGGAGGCTCTGTAATGGCACACGGGTGTTTCTTGTACTCAAATCATACCTGTTGTGCTGTTCATTGAAAGCTGCTAACGTGTCTGATTTGTACACCACAGCTGTCAGGCACTGCACGCAAAAGCACGAAACCCAAGGAAAGAGGGGGCGAAACCTCACTCTTTCTCCAACAGTAGTATCACCAAGTCATCCTGGTGAGGCAGCTGGAGAAAGGGACCCACTCTTTACTGCTGCAATTGCACGCTCTGGATCTTGCCTGTCCCTGGGCTTCCTCGGAGGCTTCCTCCAAGCCAACCAAGACCCACTTCCACCAGGGCACTAGTCGGCTTTGCCCCCGCCACCTCCTCTCAGCCACCTTCTCCCCAGCGGAGAGGCACAACCGTGTACCAACACTCGGGGACAGTGAGCAAAGAGAGTCAGCCATGAGCTGGTCCCAGCACTCCACATGTTGACGCTGTACCAAGCGCAGCTGGGCTCCCAGCCACGACTACACATCCCGCCCTTTGCCTTCATCCCACCTGCACCCACACTGAATGGGAAAAACACAAACAAGGGAGAGCAACAAGAGAGTATGGAAGGAGAAAGAACTCATGGAGCCTCTGCATGGGCAATGAGTTGGGTTGAAGTAGCTCAGCACTTGTGTATAAAAGAAGGAAGTGTAACTGAGAACAAATTGCCAGAATTCTTCTGTCAGAAAGATTTATGACTTCCCCCCCCCCCCCCTCCCCCCCAAGAAATGCCAGGAATGAATAGTATCACTGAAGCAGGAACAACAGAATAGATGTGCAACATGACCCTTGTAATTAAGTAAAGGATGCAAATGGCAAATCTAATGAGGGAGAAAATACATTCACAATCACTTTACCTGTTATCTTTAAATATTTGTTTTCTCTGTTTACATTTAGATATTTTTCTTTTCCTGCCCACCCCAAATTAGATAGGAAAGAGGAGCCAGTGTTCAGGTAGGAAAGGAAGCTAGAACTCCAGCTGTGCCTGCAGCTAGAAAAGCAATATGAAAGAGGCAAAAAAATTCTTGTGCTCTTAAAAACACCAAAACAGCAACAAAGGACAAAACAACCTTTTCCCTTCGCCTCCCTTTTTCAATCATGGTTTCAAATGGGCAAATCACTTCAAAATGACTGTTCTCAAACAATCACCAGACTCCAAGATTTATTCTGTCCTCTGAAAACAGAAGAAAATATATGGAAAAGCTCAATATGAAATGTAACACGGTCTGATTTCAAAAGCTGTCAGCAGCCACAATTTCTGAGATCTACAGGTGTTTAGTAGTTAAGTATAAAACCTCACTCAGCTTTGTTAACCTATTTGTTGCATTTTTAAAAAGAATTTATAAAGTAATAAATTCAAAGAGCTGGAAGTTCTAGGAATAAGGAAGACATAATCAAAGCTTTTGACAATTAGCATGTTTTTCTTCTGGTTCTATCAATATCGCAGAATTTCTTACGTATCCTTCATACAGAATTGGCCAATTTTTTAGTATCTTGCAAATCCAGACTTTGAGTAAGTCTTCCCACTAGTATGTGACTGGACAGGAAATTAAAAAAAAACTAATGAATCACGTCTCCCTATGAAATAGAAGGTAGGACTTCACAATGTTATTTCATTGAACCTCGGTTACAGGGAGATATACTCTGGGTTTGTAAAACCTGGGCTGTCCTCACTGTTTTTCAAACTATGTGGCACCAAACCAGGTACCACTACCGCCTCTGCAGTAACTTCCCACTGCTTTACTCTTTGAGCAGAGGCAACCTTATGGTTGCAGATGAATTCTGCTGCAGGGTTAGTCTTCATCTTCACCAGCTGCATCTGCGCTACTCATCACGGCAAATCTGAGCTCAGATCTCAAGACCAAATTTGGCACCCATACCTACTACGTCCTTCAGAAGCATCATTGGTCTCACAGTCAAATCACTTCGTATTTCTGGGTAAAATCACCTAGGCTGTTGCAGTACTCTCACCGCACCACTTTTCAGCCCATGTTTCTAACATGGCCTAGAAATTGTTCACTGTGAGAATCTCCTGGTATAAATAATTCTGCTTGCAAAGGGTGCTACACTTCCAGCCTTATTCTGGCTTCTGCTGGGACTTGCTAACTTAAGTAGAACACAGACAGCATCACTGAAATTACCTCCATGACAATACAGTCATCATTTGGCGATACCTGCAGATTGATATCCACAATTATAATTCTAAAGTCCAGGGTGATGTTACTCAAATAAGCCTCATGACAGCCTCTAAATACCATGCAAAAATCAGGTTTTCTTTTTTTCCTAGGGTAGTATAATGAAAATATCATGTGTAAGTTCATCTATATACAAGCTCAGCATTTTTATTATTTTCACAAGAAATCACCATGTATCCCAACAACTCACGATGATAATGTGTCACCTGTACCTACATTACTATTATTTGGCACATGTGACCCTTCTATTAGCACTTTTGGAAAAAAACAGTTTTCTGTTATAGACTCGTATCCAAAGGCTCCAAAGATTCTCCTCTCAGTGCGCTGAATTACCTCTGAAAGAACCCACAAGTGATAACTGACTCATTCCCTATATGACATAGTTGTTCCCAACTCAGAGGCTCACTGCACTTCACCACATGTGGGGAATCAAAATTATCTGCACTGAGAAAAGCCTTTATATCCTTATGAGTCTAACTCTATATGCTATTTTCATTAAGTCACTTTCATTAGCTACTGTTTCACCACATCTCTCAGGTTGATTGTGGCCCACTTTCAACATGGCTGCTTCATATGACCTAGAATGGTGACAGTGGAAGCACATCTTCCTAAAAAAGCTCATGTATTTTTATAAAAATTCCCTTTGCTTGTGAATAATTTAGTGTCTCAGACTTTTTAATGTTGACTTTTTTTAAAAGGGAATTTAAGAGGTATCCAAACAAAAGCATTCAGAAATTAACATCTTGGCTAATGTAAAGTGCCAGGATAACATTAGCCTTACTGTTACAAATTAACTTTATACGCATTATAAAACACAACTAAGAAAATAATGTAAAAAAAATACTGTAAGACAAAGTAAAACAAATACATAATTAATGCCATAATAAATGAGCAATATGATGGAAAACTGTAATGGAACTAAATACAGCCCTGTGAAATGCAGCCCATAAATGTGCATAAAATATGCATAAAGGTGCAACTGCTCTCAGCCTGGTCACACAAAGGAGGATTTCATGAAGTGACTAATGGTTCACTTGTTCCAACCTGTAGTCTAGAAAAACACTAAGAGACAGAAATTTTATTTGTCACTTGAACCATTGGTATTGACTGGAGGAGGAGAAAAGCAGAAGGGAAGCGGTAAGGGGAGGACGGGGGGAAAGGGGCTGCCAAGAAAGCTGAAAGAGCAAACAAAGTACTGCAGTCAGCAGTGGAAAGTTTTATTCTGTCATCATTTATTCATACCGTGGTAGTACCTAAGTACCATAATCAGGGATCAATGCCCTGTTGTGACAGGCTCTCTGGAAACATTTTTGTTAAGGGCGGTACCACCATCTAATTTTATTTGGTGTATTTTCAACCCGATGCTAATTACTCTTCAACGTACAAATCATCTGCCAGAAAATACAGAAGTGTTACATAGTATTTTTGCTCTTTCGTATTTTAGGATAATATGCTATAGTAGTTAGGGGTTTATTTAATTAATTAAATTTGTAATTATTGCCCAATGTAATAAAAAAATATGAGAAGAGGTACAAATTATATTTTTAATTACAGCCACTGTTCAGAATCAGGGCTGCACTGTATCCCAAATACACACTGAGTACTGTTTTCCACAGACAAAGATCAGTTTACTCAAGGACTCTGGTTCACATGCCAGTCCTGGATATCCTTTCACATGCCGAGCATGAGACTGACAAGAGTTGAGTTTTACTCAGTGAGGAGAATGAAGATTTCTGAGACTGATTGCTAAATTGCCTGCATTATGCTGAGCTTTTTAGTATTGAAAAGATAATTCATGACTCCGCTTTTTAAGCTGCATCCATCTTCCTCCCGTTTGGTCATTTGCCTATTGGCATGGACAGATACCCAATTTCACACACATAAAATTGAGACACAGCTATCTGCCTAAATTACTTGAAATCCTGATCCTAAATAACTTTGAGAATTAAGAGCTGAGAGGAAGAGTAATTTCTATTTTACACAGTTTCTGTTCCAAGCTAAGACAATGCTATACTGAATCATATATGACTGGTTTATGTTATATTCTTTAGAAAAATATTTATATTTTTCAGAATCATAATATGACATATTCCAACCAACTCAACATACAAGCTGTGCATTAGATCCCCTTGCTGAAGCCAGTGTATAAACAGAAAGAGAAACAGATTTTGTTTTAGGATGAATTATGGGAGAGTGTGCACTTGAAAAGAAATGTGGGCAGAAAAGCTTTCTTGAGTACTAGAAAAATATAGTCATATCACTGAAGACAGTACAGCACATTTCCTATTACTTTATGAACACGCTGCAGCACTGCAAAAAAATTAAAGCAATGATTTAAAAGAAAGAAGAATGCATTATATAGAATAATATGATAAAGAAAGAAAACTTGGCTTTGATTAGGATGAATTATGCTTCTGAAACCCACTATGATTATTTGAAATGGTAAACAAAACAGTGGATAAAGAAGCAATGAATGTGATCTACTTATGACTTTTGAAAGGCTTTTGATAAAGTTCCTCACAAGAGACTATTAAGGAAATTTAGTAACCACAGGATAAGAGGTAAATTCTTGTCAGTGATTAAAAGCTGGTTAATAGGCAGGAAGCAAGGAGTAGGAATAAATAGCCCATTCTCAGTATAGGAAAGATTAATAGTGGGATACCTTAGGGACCAGCAGCAAGGACAATATTGTTGAACATACTTAATTACGATGAGACATGGGCCAAAACAAAACCCACAGTTCTGAATATTTCTGAATGCTCAAAGGTTTGAAATCAGGATCTGGCACTCCAAATTTGTAGCTCAGACTCCTTTCAACAAAGAGGTCAGAAGAAAATTGGGACGAACATCAATGCTTAAAGTTCTGAAATACAGAAACTTAATGCACCTGATCCAGAAAATGCAACATTACATGAAACATATCATCCAAAAAGTCTGTATTTCAGCAATGGCTGATGTTCTTTAAATACATGGGGTAAATGGCTTTAATCATTTAGGATGATATTGGCTAAAGATAAGCTCTTTGAATTACTGCCCCTTCTTGACCTAAGCATTCAATTGAAATTCAGGACTCTGTCAGGAGAAGAATTTCTTTCTCTGAAGAAATTGATGCAATGCTTCTTTCTTCAAAGGCATGTGCAAAATCCAGCTCCTCCCAGCACAGGGGACAGGCTTCTTGAACCATTTCTCCCTCAGTTTTTAGAGCAACAATCCTCTCAAGCTCTTTTGTTCATTTGTTTATTTATTTAGGGCCAAACTAAAAGCATACTGGGTTGGGGAGAGGGGTTGGATTTGCGTTTGGTTTGGGACTTAGGCAGGGGTGGGGGGGAGTGGTGGAGGCTGTTGCTTTTCTTCTGTCTTTTCACCAGTTTCTTTCATTGTCTTGTCATTCCTTTGCAGACACAAACTTTCACAAAACACCACTAGTCAAATCAGCGACTGCAGATACTTTGTGCCTTTTTGGTTTTGGAAGAATTTAATTGAGAAAATGGTAATGTCTAACACACCATAGTATAAAGGAATATAAGGGTAACAGAAAAGAAGTTAACAGTAACTGAGTCAATCTTTTGACTATACATTTTAAATTAAGGCAAGGGACAGAATTCAGTGGTCTTGGTAGAGTCCTCAGCCCTATGTTCTTGTTGTACTTACACACGTCACAGCAAATTTATTAATACTGTCTTCTCTGTCTTCATAAATTTCTGTAACTTTTGTCTGGAGCTTCTACGACAGTTTAAATTGCAGAGTGTATATAAGCAGTCTATATTTTGCACACCTTCTGAACCAACACAGAGAAGTAAATTCTATAATACATTATTAAAAACGGATCTTCTCTCTATTGATAGATCCGAGATAAGATGCAAGATGTAGCACAGGTGAATATATGAGATTAGTGAGTTGTATAACAAGTCTCACTTAGCATGGATTTATTGCGGAATCCTATCACTATATGCTGCATACTGGAACTTATTGTATCCTAGTACATAATATTTCAGAGATGAATGAAAACAATGGGGGAAATCTAATTCTTCACAGCTCAAGAGGGCTCACTGGCATTAAGAATTTAATTTGGCTGGATCACTGGGAGGAAGAAGGGAAAGCTGCAGGGCAGTATTGGGAAGTGGAAGGAAAAAAGAAATACAGTCCCTTACCCTGGGCAGTACACAGCTCAGAAGTTGGAGGGACTGTGTGTGCCAGTATCTAAAAGCAGCAGAGAGTGGGAGCAGATTATAGTAGATAAAGCAGCTGTTCATTTCTATGCTTGTCTTTTTTTCAACCATAGTTGAGACAAGAATGATTAAGAAAAAACAGGACCTGCACCCATAGCCATGGAGATCTATCCAGAAAAGCTACTAAAAAGTATTTGCTGCCTAAATATTTTAGATTTCAATACAGAATTCTACATAATAGAAGACCCCTATCCAGTTTAACAATGCAAGTAAAGACTGCAGCGAATTCTGATGTTCTAGAAAGGATAGTGAGGGGATACACTATATTGCACATAGTAGAAACTACACTTCCCTGTGCCTATGCTCAACTGCACTGGTAAATAAAAGAGTTTTTTCTAATATGGACTAAAACAGAGCAAGGAGAGCAACGAAGTCTGCAAAGATGCCTCTTTTGAGTCTGGATTGCTGTCCTACAAAAGCAGTTAGCAAGAATGTGTTAATCAACAAACAACATTATAAATTAAAATTGACAAGCAATGGGCTGAAATATCTCTGAAAGAGATCCTGTTCAACATTGGTTTTGGGCATTCAAAGAAAATTAAATGTAAGAAGTCACCTGCAGCCATGTAATTATTATAATAGTCTTTAGGACCAACTGCTAATTTAATGATTACAAAATGCCTGTGCATAATGAAGCTTTCTTGGTCAGAAAATCAATCACCCGCATATTTCAGAGAAATATTTACTTACTTGGATGTGGAAAAATAAAATTTTACTGCTTTTTATAAATTCAATGACACAGAGAACAGCATTTGGGATGGTATTTATTCTTTGTATTTATCTCCTTCCTTCACGGGCCATTGGGAAGAGGAGGATTATTTTGAAACTCCTGGTAACACTTGCCCAACATTTGCTTGTAATCAAGCCCATCGATTATATTCTGGGTTTCTACCTGCAAAAACCAGGAAAGATCTGATGCACTGACCATGACTGGAAGGGGCCAAAGACATTTGTCTCACCTGCAGTCTCCAGTTTTGTAACTTCACGCTGTAGTGTATCTCTTCACTAGTATTCATACTATTGAATACTAAAACTGTGTACCTGCAATGGCACAACATTCCTTTTGAGCTAGTAGTTAATATTGCACGTGTCTTGGGCATACTACACTGTCATGCTTAGCTGGAGTCTTTCTATCTAACATTGAGCTGCAGCATGGAGATACATAGCCAGCAATAGACACCAATGCCCTTAGCTGAGGTGAAGAATTTGGGGGGGGAGGGGGGAGGGAAGGCAAGGATGATGCACAATATATACAGTCTATCTATTAACAAAATCTTTTTCATTCGTTTGACACAAAAAAGAAAAAAAATCAGCTGTCAGTTCTTGTTTTGGTACATGATAGTAGTTAGTAATTTAAACCAGTTTAGTAATTTTTGCATTTGAGTAGGGAGAATATGTTACATCATAAACAAAAGAGCTACTTTCCTTCAAAAGTACATGACAATTAACCATAATAGCCTCTCATTTAATGAAATTAATCTTGAGACAATGCACTAAGCTTTGTGTGCCATCATAGTTAAGTCTGCAGGGAAATGACATACAAGCTTTCAACACCTTAAGAAAAATTAATTACATAAAATATAACAGACCAAATGGTCAAGCATAAGGAGTAGCATCAGTAGTATTGACGAGCTGCTATATAGCAAAATTCTCCCATTACTGTTTTGTTCAACTAACTGTACTATGTAATCATAACAAGCTCTCTTAAATGTCATCATTGCATGTTGAGCTGCTTGAGGTCTCTTAGATGTTGCAAGTCACTCCCATGGATCTCACGTAGGGATGGCATCACTTCTAAGTGAAGAAGATTGGGGTAAAGACATGGAGTCATGCTCTTTTTCTATATTTCTAATATTTCCGTGGATTTTAAATTACTACTTAGATCAATTGATGCTTTCATCTATTATTAAAGATTTAATGGATCCTCTTCTCTCTGTTGATTACACTTGAGGTAAGATGCAGGAGATTCTCAGCAGAAGGTATGTTACTCAACAGCTCTCCATCATTAGTGATTTGCTAGTGAAAACGTTAACAGCACTTGTTTTGCATGTAGTTCAGTGTTCTCTGTTCAGATTTGAAACTCAGATATTGCTTAGAAAAATACTTGTTCATTTTACTTCTCAGTTACCTTTTCAAACAGTAATTGTTTTTCCTCCTCCTTTCTTTGGAAATTGTGCATCTACTGAGAACACTGTGTGGGCGATAATCTATATCGTTGATGGGTCAGGATCCACAGTACTCAGTTATTTAGACATTTTTAGAACCTCCTGATCTGCATTTTTAGATAGAATTTTAGCAAGTAAATGTTAGGCCTTGACATACATAGAAATATATTCAAGTCTTGAAAGGAGGCTTTTACAGAGTTTTGCTAGTTTTGCATCTGGTCCTTCCTGAGTCAAAAGGTAATTTTGATACATTTTGAATGCAGCCCTCATGGTTGCACTGTTCTTTATGAATGTACAGTCAGACCTACCATCAAAAGAACCAGCTTGGAGCAAAACAGACTCCTTTTTGACTCAACAAGAATCAGACTGCAGATAAGAATATAAAAAGAGAAGTGGTAATACTAGGCTGGGTCAGAAGCCAGCCGATGAATGAAATTAATCCATCTGATATTCTACTTAAAACTCAATCTCATATTTTTTGGTGCTAACTCATGAGTTTTGACTGCTTACATTACCCGTGTCTATGGAGTCATCTGGGAATCTGACACATCAAAGATTCAACTTTGGATCTTTTTCCCCTAGAAAATTATCTACTTCTGCAGGTAATGACATATAGCTGCAGGTGTCACAACTGCAGCTTCCTGTATTCACCATCCTCACTTTCTTCTGTCACCTTTTGTGCTGCAAAGTGTCAGTCTGGTTCTGCTCCCCGGCTTTGTCTCAGGACCATATTCTGCACAACCACCATCCATCTTTAGCTACTATCTCCTGCATGGGTCTGACTAGCAGTACTGTCTTCCCTAATGACATTTATTATCAGGTATCTTCTAGAACAATATTGGGGGGTGGGAAGGTGCAGAAACACACTCAAAGCTTGATTTTAGCTTCTTTTCATTCTCATTTACAAAAACAGATTAAAAAAAAAAATCAAGACAGTACAATCTATAAGAAATGTACGTGTGTCCTCATCCTCTCTTGCTTAGAGGCCAGGTCCAGCAGCCAATCCACCTTAGTGTGTCACAAAATAACGCAAGACAGAAGTATTTTTGTGGCCCTATACTTATGTGGCACCACTCCTTGTAGCACCTCACTTAAAAGCTGACAGGTGATGAGTAAGAATACATCTTACACTGTCCAAGAAATAGGAACTGCTAGGAGCCCTGCAGATACAATTCTCCATAGCTCCTGATAGCATGTACAGCTCTATAAAATTTTGTAATCCAAGCAGAAACTCCTACAGTTTTGTGTGGAATAGAGCGCTAAACAAACATTGTAAGGAAAATAAAAGCCTCTGAAAATGATTATTTTTTTTAAGGGGAAAATGTAAATGTAGCGTCAGTGTTCCTCATATGATTTATTGCTGCTTTGTATATTTAGGATAACACAAGTCCACTTTGTTGTTCTACTTGATGGCACTTTTTTTTCCATGTATGGTTGAGCATAGAATAAACAAGCTCATAACTGTCAGAGCATAAGTTACTGCCAATGTTGCCTTTGGGTCACATTAACTTATATACCTAATTTTTCTTCTTTTTAATTTTTTTTTTTTAATTAACAGATTTTCTTACTTGTATACATTTAGCATTTTCTTGTTTAGCTGACATGGTCTCCTTTTGGGGTTTCCCCTGTGGGAGAAAGAGATTGATGAATTATAATTTGATGAAGGTAGTTATGGTAGCAGAAACTGAGAAATGGAATATTTGCAAAATGCCAGAGGTGAAGGAATAGGATACACATGATTAAAGTTGCTATAAAATCAAAGCTGTCAAAGCAACAATAGCAGTAAAAGAGAAATATTCAAGCAATGTTGGCTTCCCCAGAACATCCAGTGGTGCCATGAAGCATATTATTTAGGCAAGTCTGTTAGCAGTGCAGAAGAGGTTTGGACTGGTTATTTTTCTCACTGACTACAACAAACATATGTTGAACTATAAACATTGTTTGCTCCAGGAATTTTGTCCAGGACAACTGGGGATTGCAACTTCCTAATAGCATTCACACTGCAAACATTTACAGCAGACTGACTGAATGGACGAAAAGCAAAGAACCTGGAGACCAGACCTGGAGAAATAAAGTGTGGCAGAAGAACCAGAGAGAAACTGGTTTAGCAAAGGATTGAAGTAAGCAGGGTGTAAAGGTTGCCTTTAATATAAAGTACATTTCATTGTGGTCAAACAGTCAGACTTTTGGAGTATTGGTGGCTCAGTCAATTGGTGGCTCAGAGTCAAACTCTCTCAAGTAAGAAGGGGCAAAGGAGCAAGTAGAAACCAACTTGGCTCTTAACTATAATCTAGAATATTTTTAATATAATTTTGCCTTTTGTAACTTTGTTTTCAAATTTGTTGACAAGAACTTAATGCTTTGCTAGAAGAAGTTTTTTTTTCACCTTTAGGATTAGCAATGATAGAGGGATGTGTCCAAAACACGTTATTTCTTTGGAGGCATAAAATACCCCAACCGTAAATGAAGCTCTGTGCATACAGACAAAACCCTGTGGGCAACTTTAAGACTGGAAAATCTCAGGAGATATACATATTGCTACATATCAGCTAGAGTCCCTCTGGCAGAAGGTGGGGAGGCAATGGGGAGGCAGTTCCCATACAGGACAAACTCATGTTGTTCCTTTTTTCTGTCTACTATGAATAGCTATTGAGAAAGAACTAAACTGTATTTTATATATTCCCTTCAGAAAAGAACTAAAGGGAATAGCAAAAGAGGATGATGACTGCAAGAGGAAGCAAAGAAAAATATTAGAAATTAAATTATTAAATATGAGTGATAGAAAGAAAAGCACAGTGAAAACTGCTTTTTAGAGTTACTTAAAGATGTTAGGATGAAGCAGGGGCTACAGAAGAATAAAAAAAGATATGTTTTCAAAAAGAGAACACAGAAGCTGTTGAATGCTTCTTCCCTGTTTGTAGTTCAGATCGAGCAGCTTTATCTGCTAGCCCAGGGAAACAACACGTTCCTGACATGGAAAACCTCAAAAAGTGCAGTACAAGGTTGTAGAGGAGTGATGATGAACAGATTTGATGTCTAGCATCATATTTGTTGCTGAAAGATCCATGCCTTATTGCTCTTTTTTGCCAGTCCAGATCTCTGACAGTGCTACAGTTGACACTGTTGCCAATGGTTTGCAAGAAGGCTGTGAGAAAACTGACCAAAAATTTCAGCGCAACCAGATGAGATTTTACGTGCTTCCAGCTTTTGTCATAAACCTAGAACTCAGACCAGATTTGTCCAAAAATGTTTTCAGTCACTCATGCCAAGCGTTCACCTTGCACTTTTTTCAGTGAAACAGGTAACATACGGATTTGTTTGTGCACGGACTGAGGAACTGGTTTAGTTTGACTTAGAGATTCAAAAGCAAAAATAAAAAATGCAAAACCACAGCAGGTACAAAACCTACAGCTACATTCAGAACCACACTAACAAAAGACTCATACCAAGGAATACAAACCAAATATTTCCCTCCTCTACCTAGTTAAAAGATGTTTACCAAGTACTGGAAAACATAGGCTTTAGTGTTTTACAGTCCGCCTTTTCTCTACATCTGACAATGAAATAAAGCATTTCAGGTTTAGCCCTGGGATCAGCAGAATTATTCCAGTCACATTGCCAGTTTAGCGACTTACCTGTTTCCCCCTAGTGCAGAAATTGTAGAAATGCATTTGTTTCCATAGTGACAGGATGATGTTACAGAGGGTGGAGGTTTCCCTGCTTCAAGGAGAGAGTTGGGCTGCAATGGAGAAAGCCCTTAGCTAATGGCAGCAAAGGGCCTTTGGGGAATGATCAGGTACTAGAACTTCTCCAGGAGCAAGTGCTTTGTTTTTAATGTTGTTCTGCTATTAAAGCTGAGATTTCAAAGCTGTCCAGAAATACCTAATCCTAATGGGAGTTTGGGCACCAAAATCATTAGGGTTCATTTTTCAGTTTATCTAGACAGAAAAATAAAAGATGCCAAATATTAAGTTTTTCCTGAAGACTTTATATATATAGATATATATATAGATAGATACACATATACATGTAATTATGCAAGTTTTTTGTTTTGTATTAAATGAAGTTTTTACGAACACAGCAAAGTAGCATTCCTAAACACAATATACTAGCACTTTCAATATATGCTAGACTATTTATGTCCCCATCTGTTCAAAAGACACTGTCTGATCCTTTATTCTATCAAGTTCTTTATTGTCTCCTCATTATGTATCCTTGACACCACTAGTTGAATTTGGACACTGAAGTATTTCTCACATTTTAATGAAGTCTTCATGTTATCTAGTTTTTGCTTTCATTTTCCGTGAAGGCTTTAGCAGACACAGTGGCCATCTCACTGAAAGCACTGTCTGGTACTAGCAAACAAGCTTCAAAATCTATCTGAAAACAAAGATATGCTTATTGTTTATCTTTTGTGTTCAATCTCATTGAAACCTTATTCAGCAGGGAGCAGTGGTTTGAACTGGGAAATTAAAATTAAACTGCTCCTACAAATTAACTTTAAAAAGGTAATACTAAAGCGAAATCAAAGTGGAATAGGTGGCCCAGAGAGGTGGTAGGTACTCCATCCCTGGAAACATTCAAGATCAGATTGGATGAAGCTTTGAGCAACCTGATCTAGTTGCAGGGGGGGTGGACTAGATGACCTTTAAAGGTCCCTTCCAATTCAAACTATTCTATGATTCTATGAATTGGTCTTGGTTCTATCCAGTCACCAAATCCGATTTTCTAGTTTCATTATGTAGACCCTAAGTCCAGGCAGCTCATTAAAGGATAAACTTGCTGGGGTCTAGAGGGAACAGCCAGAACGGTGCAAAACCCAAATCTTTGGAACATATGAAATTCACCTGATTCTGTATTCAAAAATCCAAAGCTCTTTTCAATTTACTGCATTCTAAAGGCTGCGAGTAAAACTCTGTATATTACAAGTCCTCCAACCACATTCCTGGTGACCAAAAGCAAAGCTATAGACTCCTGTTCCAGAACAGTCTTCTGATTTTTTGACTTGTTCAAATTCAACACATCAAAGGGTGAGAGCTGAAGACACAGGGATCTCAAGTGAAAGACAAGTTAATGCCCAGTGACACTATTCTGCAAACATTAATTACCTATGTACATAGGTGAAAATTCAAAATGAAAATTATTATTCTAGAATCCACCACATACAGAGACACTGAGCTCCTGTGCTTACTATCCACAAATTCTCTCCTGTGTTTTACATACGTTATTATCTGTTACAGTCAAGGATTTTTCTTACAAGAAAAAAATAGTTTATACCCTTAGGTATTTGCAGGCATTTGTATCTCCAAAAAGATCATAAAAGACAGAGACGTTAGTTGTGGGAAGAATTATGCCACAAAATACCAGTTCCTGGTAGCATAAAATTTACAACATCCATTCTCTACCAAAACAAAAGGGGTACTTCAAAACTAAGCATGTAAGTTATGGTTTGTATTACATAAAATGTATAAGATTGGAAAGCTACCCCACAATTCTAACAAAACACAGTGTTTCAAGAATGACAAAAAAGTAACTTCAGAGACCCAAATAATACTTGGAATACTTATTTCACAAAAGCAGGGGCTGGGTTTTAAAGTGGGATTTAATGGTTCTGTTGTAAAATATCATTTTCTCAATCACTGAATGTTTACCTGTGCAAAGAAATGTATCTTTGTAGTCTTTTCTGGACTCTAGATACTATTAAATTCTAATCTCCATTTTTATCTTTCCAAACAGAATCTTTTTCTTGTTCAAAGGGAGTAATCTCAGGATGAAAACTCTCTAAATGAAAATAGATTCAAAATGTGCCTGACATTGGTTTCTCCAAAACTCACCAGTTTTACAATAGCTTTAGGTCACTGTAGATCTGATATGATATGGTATGAAATTCCATCTGAAATAACAGGCTTTGGAATATATTTATAGTGTTATTTATGTAGTTCTTAATACTTCTGCAGTACTGAGGCTGTTCTTAGACAAAAAGAGATTGCAGCATGAAAGTGATCTCCTTCCTTCTACCAACTCACCTTCATCAGATGCTCTCTAGCAAAGAAAGATAGTCCAAGCATTTAACTATAATTCTGTCTATCCCTATGTTCCTGCCTAGAAGCTGGAATGCAGTAACAACCATAACCCAGATCTAATGCTGAAAACCTGCCTTTTTTATTTTAAGATAAAAGTTTGGGGGTTTTCTTCAGGCACTCTAGTTTTGCTTTCGTACATGCATGTAAATCAAGAATGTCAGTGCAAGGAATACAAGTGCTCCTTTTGCGGGAGAGACATAATATTTGTATGAAATCATTTTAAAAATCATATGGTGAAGAGAGCAGAGACTACTATTCCCTACAAATAAACATTCCTAACTATTCTTAAAATTAGTAAGGAAATCAATTTTACTCTATTTTCCAGTGATTATTCTTGTATTTCTGCACTTCCTGGATCTAATCAGGGATGGAAGTAGATCTGGGGAATACTGGAAAAAGGCCAAAGAAGGGAGTTGAAGTCCACTCAGAAATATTAAGTGTCAGGGTGTAAAAAACAAGCTTATTCTGAGAAAACAGTGAACGCAATAATGCAGACCCAGTAAGGTTCTGAGGTGAGGTACCTGTTGGCAAGTGTAGCAAACATCTAGAGGTTTGCTTACAGCTACTGAGGATTATAACAAAGGCAGGAAATCTCCCTGTGGGAAAAGCATTCCTTTAGTTTAGCTTTGGTTTTAGCAAAATTATCCTAGTGCTTGAAAAACACTTTTCACAACATGCAGAGAGTCCCATGCAAAAGGATTCCTATGCAATGGTCTTTGTCCCACTTGCATAAGGAAGGGAAGTCCCAACCACCCTTCTTCAGAGATCCAGGGCATCAGGCTCACTCTGGAGCACTTTCTTTCCTAGAGAACCAGGACACTTTGTGACTTTCTCCTAAACAGCATGTTTGACTGCAATTTAATTCTGCTGGACTGGTGACAGCACCATAGAGATCAAATATGAAAATTCTCAAAACAGGGATTTACATTAACCATGTCAAAACCTACGAACACGGTGCAGAGGGTATCTTTGTGGAAAATTACAAATTAACAAAAATGATACTAAATGGAAAAGAGTATGAAAAATTTGGTATTTCTACGGAGAAAAAGTGGTAAAGAGACAGCTCTTCAGAGGATCTAAAATTATTATAGCTATTACAGTTTGTCCTCAACCTAAGACTAAGTTTTTATAACATAAGGAGACAGAGATTATTTGTGGTTTGGCAGCTGAACTGAAAAAGAAAAATGTTCCTCAAAAAATAGTTCAGAGCAAACGAAACTTAAAGTGATTAGGACTTTTGTTGCTGAAATGAAAAAAAATGAAGGAACACCATTTTTCCTCCGTAAAATTCCAAAGAAAATGAATGGACAGATTCCCATAACAGAAGACAACCTCTTTTTAATAAATAGACCAGTTGGTAACAACTTCCACCAGACACATGGGAAATACAGTTTCAAAATCTACCATCAGCTAAAGAGAGATGAACCCACATTTCTAAAACCAGGCTTGAGGGTAAGCCTTGACCTTAGATTCTCAGTGTAAACAACTACTAGAAATTTCATGTATCACTTGTATATGAGAAAGAGATGCCTTTCTAAATGCACTTTTATTACCAACACTCAGGTACCCATATAAGAGTTAGATGTACTTGCTTGTACAACCACACACTGTGCCAAAGCAGAAAAAGATTATGTGTGAAGTTGAGTCTTCTACCTTTGTAACTGACAAAACCGGCATTTGAAGGTGCGTCCCCCTGTCTTTGTATAGAGAATTTAGTGATTAAGACAACAAAAACCTAAGAACAATCTTCTGAAGGTCTGTAATGATGACACTCAGCAGTGTGGTCAAGGGTCCTGTCCCTGATCTTTTGAAGGTTGAACTATTTCAGGTAAAAAAAAAATAGTTTTGGTATTACAGGGTGGACAATGTAAATCTTAAGCATCACTGAACCTTCTTGGTATGTGAGTTCTAATCCGCTTAGACAGGTGTGTGTGTATGTATGTGCATATAGGTGTGCATAATATATATGCATGTACATATATACACATATATAAGAACTGGCCTTTGATTTTCCACACCTTGAACAAACACGTACTTCTGAACCATTTACTGAAAAGGAAACAACAAACTGATAACTAATTAAGATATAATCCTCACAGCTAATTTTTTATTCAGACAATTCCAAACAGATGTTGTTACAACAGGGGATGCTTGATATTCTCCATGAGTTTTCCATTGGAAAGCTAGGGAGGAGTCAGATGAAGCTGATTCAACCCTTCACGGACTGTTATGATTGTCTTTCTAGCCCTTTGAACCCTGGAGCAGGAAAACCAGGCAGTAATGCAGACCAGAATCTGTCTCTAAGCCTTTATGTTTTCAGCAGCAGAAAATAAGATTAATATAGTTTTGAATAAGCATAATGAACTTCATAGACCTTATAGATTTTTAAAGTTAGGGCCAAGTAGTTCAATGTGAAGCTATCAATTTCTGTACAGTGTCTAGATTCATATAACAGAGGTCTTTACAGAAATTTAAGTGTTGACAGATAAGATGGAATGCTTTTGTGTATTTAATGTCTCTCCTGCCTTGCTAAATGAGAATTGTAGTGCCACAGTTTAACACGCTTGTAAAGAAAACTACCTTATCAAAAATTTAATATCAGCTTTATTTTTAAAAAGGCAGGAAGAAATGTTAAATAAACATAAAGCAGTGGCATCAAAGTATTTCAAAGTTATAACAGTCTTTTTTTCTTGTCTATCCTCAGAATCTGTAACAGAAGTTGTTTGAAATGCAATTAGCGAGAGAAGTTTGAAAGGAAAGCTTGACAATTCTGTTCAATAAAAATATTTATTGTTATTTTATTGGTCTGAGAATGTCATGATTTTTCCTTTGGGGCTCAGCATTGCACTTTAATACCTTGATAGATCATAACTGTTAGGTTATTATAAAATGTTGACAGATAAGGCTGTGATTTGTGAAAGCTCCATATGAATTTTACCTTTAATTTCTGTTAACATTTGACAGAGCTTCGTGACATTAGAACCACAAAGTTCATTGAAATTCAGCAGTAGTTGGGTACCTTGCATACATTTCTCATTTACAGATAACACTTGTACATCTCCTGACAAAAAGACTCAAAATGAATCTCGTCAAAAGCTGTAAGAAATACGCAGTGTTTTATTTCACAATAAAACTGAATGCATCAAAGGGCCTCTGTGTTGGTAAATTACTCCAGTTGGGCATAGGGAGGATTTTTAATTGGTTTGCATCTTTCCTGTTCTGACAATGTTATATCAAACACATCAAAAAGTAAATAAATGACTGAGGTTGCCCCCAAGGTGGCATGTCAGCAGCAGTGTTCCTGAAAATTATTACCAAAATCATGAATGGTTCATACAGACTAACAGCTTCTGGAATTTTTCTTTTATTTGTGTAATAAAGTATGGACAAGCTTTGTGAGTTATGAATCAATATTTCATGAAGTTTAGCTTTCATAACTGACATCTTTACTTATTAACATAATCAGCTATTTGAAGGAAAATACACCAGTAATGATATAATAAAATAAATAGCAACCAATAAATAATAAGTACACAATAAATATACTAATACTAGTATAATAATTTTGGTTTTCCCCAAATTTTGTGCATTAGTCCTACTTTACTGACTAGGGTGAAATATTATTCAAAACTGCTTCTATATCACTGATTCATAGAAGATGAAGAGGTAGCCTGGGAAGAAATTATGTGTAGTTTTAAAAAACTGCATCATACCAGGACATTTCTTCAGAGGTCCCTCAGAGGGAAAGCGACACATCAGGGAGAGCAACACTCCCCAACAACAAATCAGCTGTAGAAGCTAGAAGTCAAGCAGCTGAAGCCTGGAAATTTACAGACCCTCCCTCGACAATCTGCAATACAGGGTAGATAATCCAGATGTTTTTCTGAATATTCTTTCAGCCCTAGAAAGACCATTTCCATATTCTTGCTCAAGAGCTATTGCAGAGGTTATGATTGCTCTATTTTTGTCCAGTAAATAATCCAAGTTCTCTAACTTACCAGATATTTCTTTGTGAAATCTTTGAGATATTTATCGAGGATGAAGAACATAAGAAAATGTCTAATAAGAATCAAATTTTCTTCATCTTGTGGACCTTATTGACTTTAAACTATCATTGATTTCAATAGAACATGCAGTCTAATGGCAGGTTCATAATTTCATATAATAGTTGCATCATCTTTACTGCTTTATTTCTAGTTAATTATCACCTTAACAGAACTGGAAGCAATAACACCATTTTCACCTTTCTAGGTGGGATGAGCTAATCCAACTCTGTAACCTGCTTCATATTTAAAAGTATCAGACAGCTGGTATTCAGATCACAGCAGAAGGTATTTAGTGGAAACAACTGTCAGATTGGATTTATTTAGCATTATTCAGATTTACAACCAAAGGCTTTTAACTGATGTGTGAATTCTAGAGAGATTTAAATGCCTTTCTGCTATTTTGATTGTTTGCTATAAAATCTTGTCTTTGACAAATCTACAGAAGCGCATTATCTTTTATCATTGTGACCAGGGTCCTTTTGGTTTTGTTGAGATGTACGCGACTTGGGTTGTATGTTTATTTAAACTAGAGTTATATGAGACATTCCTTCCACAGCCCACACTTTACTAAGGAGTTCCAATACACTTCTAAGGTTTTTGTTCCATCTGCACAAATATTCACATAAGATAGCAGGTAGCTAGGTATATTCTGGTGATAAATATACAGAGTCATTCAACCAAGTACTGAATGCGGATTTTCAAATGCCAAAAGTGTGGATCTCTTCCATTTCCCTAAAGAATTATGTTATTGGCTACTTTTATATAGACAAGTATCTTGTGCTGGTACAGAAACTAACTGTGGCTAATGAAATGTAGCTAATGTAGTACAAGTGAAATGCAATAGCTTGAGAGATGGACCAAGACTTCAATTTTTTGGATGCTGATCTTACTTGATCTTCAAACCTCCTAAAGTTGTGTTACTGGTACAAAATAGAATGTTGTGTAAAAATAGGCATGTCTATTAAAAAAGAAGCAAAATAGAATGGGTAACTTCTTTCAAATGTCAGTCTTTAACAACTCACACTGTGGCATAGGGAAAGTATTGTGAATAAGCATAAATGGAACAGCTCTTTGCAACAATACGAATGAACGCTGTGAAATAAGAAGTTATCTTTCCTTTGGCTTTATCCTGAAATATTTCAGAGGCAAGTGTCATACCCCTTGATGTTTTCTACTGAAATAACAGCATGCCAAAGAGGAAAAAAAAACCCCAGGTACTTATGAAGATGATCAACTGGAGGATCCTTCAAATGAGCATCACAGTGATAAGAAAAAAGAGAAACACTATTCACTTTTGACAGAGCTGTATGTACAACCCTAAGTGATTCATCTCTAGATAATCTATTTCAGATATAAAACTAGTAAGACCTTTCTTTGAAACATAATCTAGTCAGATAAAGATGAAACCATAAAGGTCAGGATACATTCTGGAATTCAGATATATACTGAGGTGCCAAACACATTCAACTGGAGAAATTTATACTTAATGTAATTCCCGTTCCTGTTCCCTAGACCTTTGTGCGGAGGAGTAAAGCGATATTTGTATTTTCTTATGCCACCAGACAGGAAAACAAGAAAAACCTGTAAAGGTCTGTAATCCTAAGAAATGGTATTGAAGTGGAATTTAAGACACAATTACAGAATAAAGAGACTAGGAATAAATACAAAGCCAAATTAAGACTCTCAAACTACCTCTAGTCTGGGATCATATGCAAATCATTAGAGCTGCAGTCAAATAAGAATGTATAACATTTCCAAAAAAATTTTAACCAGAGACATTCTACACAGATTAAATGTTTTTTCTATATGAATGGCTTGTAAATATAATAGTTAAGATTAGGATTCTACTATGCTCTGTTTACAGGATTTTCAAAAGATATAAAGTCACTGCATTAGCATGGATTCTGGCAACTAGAAGTATTATAAAGTAAATATTCATGGTATTCTGTTGTTACATCCTTCCATAAATGTCTTTTCAAGAACTGTGAAAAAGAAAAGTGATGCATGTGAAGTAGCAGCTGGTATTCAGTTATGGCCAGTCACCGATAAAACCACTAAGTACACAAAAGTATAAAATAAAACTGTACAAATAGGAAAAACTTCTGACAGTGATCTATAGCCCCACTTCAAAAAGGAAATCTTAGTTGAGTGACACATCAGGAATTGTAATAAGAAATTAGAAGCTCAATACCATAGTCCCAGGCTACATCAATCTTTGTTTCCAATGACAGTTTCTGATTTTGAGTCAAACTCTCACTAGAAAAATCAAGATACATTCTTTTGCTTACCAATGTCAGAGAATCAATATTCATGCCATGCATAATTTTCCAAACAGAAAAAATATCTAGGATTTCTCCAACTATGATCAAAGGGTTAGTCTCACAAAGTCTTTGAAAAGACCTGGATGTGATTCTTTCTTCGATGTAAAAAATGTTGATCCAAGTTCAGTCAAATGGGATTAAAACAACATCACATATTGCTTTCCATACCATGTCCATCTTTTATATTCCCTCTCAGCACCTACGAATATAGTACAAAAGTAAAGGACTTCGTGATAATCTCATTTTATATTCTACTTCCTGTTTTTTCAGCTCCCAGTGGTAGGTAGATTTTTTCCTCTAATTTTAGCTATAAAATGGTACTGTTTAGCTGTTACATTTCTGTTTTCTTACAGGTTGATTATCACCACAATATCCAGACTCTGCCAAGAATTTAAAAATAAATAATGTCTCTCCCTTCTCCAGAGATCAGAAAAAATGTGATAGAAAAGTGCATGTGTGTGTCTGTGCATGAGAAATTTAATGAGGGAAAGCCAATTCAATAAGCTGAGTTTTGCTGAATGTTGTGAGGTTGAGAGTCATTTTTATTTATTCCTGTGGTAAGTTTCATAAGCTTAGTTCTCCTCTCTGTGCTAGTGAGATTTCTTCTTCTGGTCACAGCTTCGTGATTCCAGTGGAATGTAGCTGTCAGAGCTTATAGCAAGGAGTATATTTAAAATATATAAAGCTCTGAATATCAGGCAATAAAACAATCTACAACATATATTCACTAGAGAGCCTGAGTGGAATGCAGAACAGAGAAATGATGTTTTCAGTTGCTCACAATTTCTACCACTTTGAAGTTTCATCATTATTTGCAGTTTCTTTACAAAGACTGGATTATAATAAACACATCTGGAGGTCAGAAACCATCATTGCAACATCTGTGCTCAGGAGACTGAATTAGACATTTGTGGAGTAGTATGTCCCAAACAGCAATACAGATTTTGAAGTCATGATCAATCAGACATCTGCAGTAATATTAAGGGAACCATGATAGCTATATAGTATACCTATAAAATATGTACAATATAACATATTTTTAAGGATTCCCAAAAGAAGAGCAAGGCTGCTGAGGTCACAGACTGAGACATATGAGGGAAAAAATTCTCTAAGACTCTGGTTCACCAACACTCCTCTAATATCTCCATCTTCACCTGGCAGGTGACAATGTTTTCCTTTACCTCAGAATTGTCTTTACTTTTGTGCCTTGGTTCTAAACCACAGGACAAGAGGAAGCATCATTTTCACTTAGCATAGCCCAGACTCAGGGCTATGAAAGAGCGAGAGGGACCGAAAGACTGTATTTGCAAGGCACAGCCTCATCACCACCAAATGCATGAAACGGGAACTGAAATTGGTGTATGCTCAAAAGGCAAGAAACAAGATCCTCTGCTGAAAACCCACAGCTCTTGCCTCTCAGTTTCTGTCGAGGTCCAAGTTAAGCAGAGAGTGCACAACTACTATAAAGCACATGATCTTTGCTTTGGCGAAAACTAGCTACATCTGGCTTTTAATTCCCATAGAGTTCCGAGTTCAGTGGTAGCTGAAAGACACTGCTGTTGAACACTGATATCTTAAGGCAAAAGTCTAAATGTCCCAGGACTCTGACATTCAGTTTGAAAGACCTTCCAAAATCCAAGCATGAATGCTATGTTTGCCAGATATGAGGCATTATATGGAAGATCCCCTTACTGTATGGAAAAGCCTCACAACCTAAGGGAATATAACAGAGGACAGGTTTTCCTTTATTTTGGGGGCAATAGTACATAAGTTTGATATGGATATAATGGAGTGTATCTCATATGCCCTGTTTTTTAGCATAGGTAACCAATTCATCTGTCCAGGAGAAGAGAAGATCCTAGTTAGTGGTGCGTCAAAGACTAAACATGTTCAAAACAGGCTTGTATTCAAGGATACAGAATACAAGGGAGAGGGTGAGAGGCATCCAGGGGACATGCTCTATTATGATGCAGTTGTGGTTCTGGTCTTTAAAAACAAGTCAAAAAACCTAAGCATGCCATGCTTGCATATTGCTCACTATGCCACTTGTAAATAACGTCTTGGGTCAAAATGGCTACCAAATCCCTACAGTCTAGAAAACATATCCATATTAAGTAAACCTACAAAGTAGTCATTAGAGAAGCTGGAACAAAACCTTAATTTTCCAGGTTAGTAAACCCCAGGTTCTTCACTGGAATTCCCAGTCCTTTCATTGTACTGGAATGCAAGTCCTTTCAGTCTTCTTGATTTTTCTCGATGGACTTGGAAATAACCACAGAATAAAATACAAGTTGGTGCACAGGTAACAAATCAACCAAGATTCAAACAGTAAAAAAAAAAATACATAATTAAATTTGAATGCCTGATCATCTTATCCTCCTCTAGTCTTTTCATCTGTAATACTTCCATTAATTCTTTTTAGCTCCATCCTCTCTATGAATTAGCCATACTTCAAACAATATCCTGAGAATTCTTTCATGTCTTTACTGTTGCTGGTTTTTTCTCTTTACTCCTCCCTGCAGCTTTATACTTTGCTTTTTGGGTTGGTTTTTATATCCTTTCATGCTTCTTTTCTTCCCCCCTTCCCCTTCTTTTTCTACAGCTCTTGCTTAAGATTTCCATATCTTTCCTAAGCATGTCTTTTCATTTCATTTCAATCCTGCAATGAACTGGTAAGTAGCACTTATGGAAGAGTTGCAGAGAAAATACCAGGATCAAACAGCTTTTGGAGGAACACTAAAAGTAGCTCTGCGGTCATTGGATGGAAGATTTTTTAAGCACATAGCTCTGGATAAGGTATTTACACACTTACTATCACCATTTAGCTTCTGTCTAATCCTGGAGATGCTTAAGCTTCATTGGCTCCACTGCAATTTTCCAAGAACCTTTAGAATTGAAAACTCAGGAATCAAGAGAATATTTTAGTCTAGACAAGGTTCAACAGCTTGACAAGCTTAATCCAGAAACTAAGCTGCTTAATATCAAATACAGAAGCAGAAACGTAACTAAGTAGAGAGAGACCAGAACTCAAGACTCCACACCTTCTGGCAAGTGTCCTGATCACTGAAATACAGATTTATGTTTCTGTGCTCACTTCCTGCATAACAGTACAGCCGCACCAGGAGAGGAATGCACACCACTGCTGCCTAACTGGTTTGTTAGGCATATTCCCAAGAGGTAGAAATACCTACTTCAATCTGCTCCACTGGAAAAAAGGGATTGAAGTACTGGAAAGCCTGTGAAGATGCTAAGAATCGAGTACAAGCCTGCATACTAAGTGTTAGACTGTTACAGAGTTCTTCCCCTTTTATGTTCATTTTAAAAGATAGCAATGCCTGAAACTTGTAAGGGGAGGAGGGATGGTAGTATAGGCACCTAGCTGAGGAGGAAAAAATTACTCCCTGAGGCCCTGATTGAGCAGTCTTTACTTTCCTACAAGCCAACCTATGATGACAGTTTTGAATCTCATGCTGAGTTTTAACTCCCCCTGCACTAATGCTGGGAGCCTCACCACCCAGCTTCGACTTCTGCATTCACACTGGATGTCTATCCATTGAAAAAGAAACAGCACAACTTGTGCCTCTCAGGGAATTTAGCCTTTTACGGTGCATGCCTCAACACTCATTGTAAATTGAATAATAGAACTGATAGCCTAAATATGGATAAGTCTAAATATGAGTATGCTTATATATGTCAACTAAAAGATGGTGGCACAGCTTACAGACACTTCAAACACACTTGCTTGAGATTACGATTTGAATTTCACTTAACAGAATCATAGAATGTTAGGGGTTAGAAGGGACCTCTGGAGATCATCTGGTCCAACCCTCCTGCCAGAGCAGGTCCACCTACAGCAGGTTGCACAGGATGGCATCCAGGCAGGTTTTGAATGTCTCCAGAGTCGGAGACTCCACCACCTCTCTGGGCAGCCTGTTCCAGTGCTCTGCCACCCTCAAAGGAAAGAAGTTCCTCCTCCTGTTCAGATGGAACTTCCTATATTCAAGTTTGTACCCATTACCTCTTGTCCTGTCACTGGGTACCACTGAAAAAAGACTGCCCTCCTCCTCCTGGCACCCTCCCTTTAAGCATTCGTAAACATTTATGAGATCCCCCTCAGCCTTCTCTTCTCCAGACTAAACAGACCCAAATCCCTCAGCCTTTCCTCATAAGATGTTCCAGCCCTGTAATCATCTTTGTAGCCCTTTGCTGTACCCTCTCCAGCAGTTCCCTGCCATTCTTAAGCTGGGGAGCCCAGAACTGGACACAGCACTCCAGATGCGGCCTCACCAGGGCAGAGTAAAGGGGGAAAATGACCTCCCTTGACCGGCTTGCTACACTCTTCTTGGTGCACCCCAGGATGCCTTTTGGCCTTCTTGGCCACAAGGGCACATTGCTGGCTCATGGTCATCCTGTTGTCCACCAGGACTCCCAGGTCCCTCTCTGCAGAGCGGCTTTCCAGAAGGTCAGTCCCTAAACTGTACTGGTGCTTGGGGTTATTCCTCCCCAGGTGCAGGACCCTACACTTGCCTTTGTTGAATTTCATTAAGTTTCTCCCTGCCCAGCTCTCCAGCCTGTCCAGGTCTCACTGAATGGATGCACAGCCTTCCCACGTGTCAGCCACCCCTCCCAGTTTCATGTCACCAGCAAACTTGCTGACAACTCAAAAGACTGGCTCCAGACATCAATATCACTGAAGAACAACAGGTGTCAAAAATCAACTGTCATTCTGCAAGTTGTCCCTACAGTTGCCCCTAATTACCAATTAGCCAAATGAATACTAGGTTATGGCCTGTTCTGGAACTATCTAGAATCTGAAATTTCAGTCAGCATTTTCCACTTGTTTCCATGTCTGCTTCGTACATTCCAAATGTTTTTTTGAATTTCCATTGGGTTAATAATGTTATTCTTTTTGGTGAAAGTCGTCTGTTTGGTAAATATCACCAAATGTCATATGTTTGGTAAATAATGTTATTTGTGTGCCCCAGCTAAATAAAGACATCAGACCATTTACATGAGTCTTAAATTGTTTATCACATATAGTACAGAGGAGCCTGCCTGTGCTACAACCATAAGGAAAACAGATATAGGAGTAACAGAAAGTTATGTTCACAACCTAAAGCAGATAAATTGTCTGGGATACTGACATAACTATAAATAACTAATGACACATTACAGGTAAGATTTGCTCCACAGTCCCAGATTGGAAAATCCAAGATATTAGAAGAATTTTTAAAGTCAGTACTTCTGTCACATTTGTAATAAGAGTCAGATAACAGCTGTAGTGAAGAATTATACTGTTGTGTAATCTGCTTATTATTGGTTAAGCCAAGTCCTCTGTAGGTACTTGGCCAAGAAAATATAGAAAGATATTCAGGTGTTATTGGATGTAATTTTGAAGTTTACACACTTTTTTAGCCTGGCAAGCAAAAATATTTCACCCAGGATATTATGCATGCACAGGGCTGCCAAAAATATGTTTAAATGTTACAGATCTACAGTGCCATCTGGCCAAGCAGCTTCTCAGCTATAGTCTAGAGACATAAGAGAGAGACAGTGCTGGATATCTCATAAGGTACATAAGGGAGCTCTATTTCCAAGGTATCAAAGATCTTATCTAAAATACAGCACACCACTGTCAAAAGTACCCACCATTATATTTTCCAAAAGAATAAAGGAAACAAAGCGGGAAGGAGAACCTTCATAACTCCCAAGAATATAGTGTATTCACATGCATACTATGGATAGATACATATGTGTGTGTATATATATACACAGACCCACACATATATTTGCATGTACATACGAATTGCTCCTTGCAAAGGTGACATGGTTTGTCACTAATCCCCCTGATGTTAGTCGGATTAATATTAGAACTAACTGTACAATGCAAAAGAGGAGAAAACAAATACCAGCTACTCTTTAAAGGCAAAAAAATTAAGAAAATAAGGAGGTGATTTGTGACAGCCAACATGGCTTCACTCAGGGAAAATCATGCCAGACAAATTTGGTGGCCTTCTACAATGGGGTTACAGCATTGATGGATAAGAGAAGAGCAACTGACATCATCTACCTCAACTTCTGCAAAGCATTTGACACTGTTGCACGCAACATGTTTGTCTCTAAATTGGATTTAGAGACATGGATTTGACAGATGGACCACTTGGTGGATGAGGAATTGGCTGGATGGCTGCACTCAAAGAGTTGCACTCAACAGCTTCATGTTCAAGCAACAACCAGTGATGAGTGGTGTTCCCCAGGAGTCAGTATTGGGATTGGTGCTGTTTAACATCTTTGTCGGCAACATGGACACTGGGATTGAGTGCATCCTTGGCAGGTTTGCCAATGACATCAAGCTATGTGGAGTGGTCAACGTGCTGGAAGGAAGGGATACTATCCAGAGGGACCTGGACAGGTCTGAGAGGTGGGCCTGTGCAAACCTCATTAAGTTCAACAAGGCCAAGTGCAAGGTCCTGCACGTGGGTCAGGGCAACCCCAAGCACAAATACAGGCTGGGCAGAGAATGGATTGAGAGCAGCCCTGAGGAGAAGGACTTGCAGGTGTTGGCAGATGAGAAGCTCAACATGAGCCAGCAAAGTGTGCTCACAGCCCAGAAAGCCAACCACATCCTGGGATGCATCCAAAGTGTGTCCAGCAAGTCGAGGGAGGTGATTTTGCCCGTCTGCTCCACTCTCGTGAGACACCACCTGGAGTACTGCATCCAGCTCTGGGGCTCCCAACATAAGAAGGACATGGACCTGTTGGAGCAAGTCCAGAGGAGGGCCACAAAGATGATCAGAGGGCTAGGGCACCCCTCTTATGAAGGCAGGCCAAAAGGGGTTGTTGAGCTTGGAGAACAGAAGGCTCTGGGGAGACTTATAGAAGCCTTCCAGTACCAAAAGGGGGCCTACAGGAAAGATGGGGAGCAACTCTTTATCAGGGAGTGTAGTGATAGGACAAGGGGCAACAGTTTTAAACTGAGAGAGGGCAGATAGAGATTAGAATTAGGAAGAAATTCTCTACTCTGAGGGTGGTGAGGCACTGGAACAGGTTGCCCAGGGAAGCTGTGGATGCCCCATCCCTGGAAGTGTTCAAGGTCAGTTTGGATGGGGCTTTGAGCAACCTAGTCGGGTGGAAAGTCTCCCTGGCCATGGCAGGGGGGTTGGAACTAGATGATCTTTAAGGTCCCCTCCAACCTAAACAATTCTATGATTCTATGGAGAGAAAAACAAAACAAAACACACAAACAAGAGAGAAAAAAAGAACAACAGAAACCTCTCCGTTCAATCTATTTCTCATTCATCTTCTTGATGTTCTAGATACTTCTAATTACCTGTTTTACAACAGGCACCGGGTACCATTTTACCAGCTTTATAGTTTTGCATTTGAAGTCATTGAGTAGTGTGGCCTCCTGCTAATTTTCTTCCTTTGCCAGCATTCCTAACCTCTCCAAAAATATTTTTCTAATAAAGGGGAGATAATATGTATTTCAAACTGAGAAAGGTTAGGTAGGTTAGGTATTATGCAAGCGAAAACTAGCAACTTGCTGATAAAAGTAAATGTTGCATAACAGCAGAAATTAAGAATACAATTGCTAGAAACTGATGAAGATTTAATACAATCACTTAATACTAGAAGTGGGGGGGGGCACCACAAAACAACTATAGTCAGAAATACACTCAACAAATGTAGCTTCTTTTCCTGCTTCCACAGGTTGGCACCAGACCACGCTTTCACAAATGCATTCATACTTTGTCAATGAATTTTCTATTTTCATTATTTTTAAAATAATTATTTTTATTAAAAGACTTAGTTTTATTAATAATTGTTAAACTCATCATGAAAGATTCTGAATGACTAAGAGTTAAGTAATGTCATGCCACTTCATAAACGGTCTGATTTTTATAATTTTGAACCTTTTTTAAAGAGCTATGACTTTAAGTCTCTGCAAGAGACAAACCTGAGAGAGATTTAGATAATAAACAGGATCAGGGATTTTTTAATCATTATAAACCTTGCCAAGGAGGGAAAAAAAATAATTTTCTGTGTCATTGTACAAAAATGAGATAGACTACTCTAAAACTGACTGGCTAAGGGTAGAATCAGTCAGCTCAGAATAAGCTGATGAAAAGCAACCACATAGGGTGTAATTTTGGACAACACAAACAGGTCCCTTCCCAGATCACAGTCCTCTGAAAGCCTGATTTTGGGGGAAGAAGCATTAAGAACTTTGTATTCATGCTGCATGGGGAATAACGCAATTTATTAAAATAATAAATAACCATCCACGCATTCTAATTTTTTGTCACCAACACAAATTAATTGAGTAGGTGGGCTTGTTATAAACTCAGAAGAAGGCAGTTATGCTTTTGTCTGGCTTGCTTAACTGGGTGTGCGCCAGAGCTCTGAAGAATCTGTCATCCAACAGTGAAAGCGAAGTCTACCCTGTGTCACACATCTATAAATAGGCATGTATGTATATGTATGGGCATGTCTCCATGTATTTCATTTTCTAGTGCAAATAAACAAGCACATTTAAAATTCACTCCTGAGGATTTCCAACAATTAATTTTTGGCAATTTTCAAACAACACAAGGGCAGTGGAATGTAGAGCCTGTATTCTATTCACAAGAACATAAACTGTATGCATCACATTCATTTGTTTCCTATTTTCTTGTTTCAGGCACACCTGGCTGCTACTCACTCCCTGCCCACGTTACCGCAACACAATGAATGGGTTTCATATTTTCAGAGCTGCCACCTTGACTCGCAGAAAGAAAGAATATACGTGCTCACCACATATATAGGAATATACATCCTTATACATGTGTGTCAATACAAAAATATAAAGCACTAATTCAACAAAATTAATCCTCCACATAAAGCACTAACCAAGCAAACCAATAAACCAAACAAAATAATTCAGTATCTCTCCTCAGCTATGCTTTCCACAGATGTAGTAAAAGAAACAATTCAATATTGATCTGCAAGCCCTCTCTCCCAGCTGATGAGTGGAAAATTCAGCTGCAACAGCCACTTGGGCCTCTACACTTGATGACTCTTCCTCCATCCTATAACTATCCTATTAGAAGAATCTTGCCTGTAGCTTTTCCTAAGGGTCAAAAAGAAATTTACTGTGATTATACCGGGGCAAACACAGTCCCTGAATCTCTCTCACATCAACCAAGAAGCTTTTTGGTCGCTGATGGCAGCATCACCCTCACTCCGCCAGCAAGAAACACCCTTTGTGAGGCCCCATAAAAAAACAGCAATCTAAGATAAAAACCTCTTCTTGCCTGTCAGGATTAATAAGAAATGAAGCTGAAGTATTCTGCTGACAAGGATGAAAAGGCAATATTTAAATTAGAGCAAAACCTAGTATACACTGTATGTAATTTGATTAAACAGAAATCTAAGTGATCAGTGTTAACAAGGGTCCGCTTTGATAAACAGAGAAGCGTTAAACAAACTCTTCCCAATTAAAAATGCAGCCCGACTGCCTGCTGCTGTGTTCAGTGAGATGAGGGTGGCCTTCGCGGAGACGGTGGCAGCAGCAGCTGGCAGCCATCCAGCACGGCGCACGGGAGAGGCATCTCCCCTCGCCCAGGTACTGATCAGTGAGTGCCTCCAGCAGCGAGGCCAGCACCCCAGAGCCCCCAACGAATGGGTCCCCCCCCGGGCACCCCATGACGAAATAGCTGGTGGCTACTCACTGTGTCTAAATTACTGATCCACTTGCGTGAAACGGTGCCTGCCCAACACCAGGAAACAGACAAAGCCTATGCAAAGAGTCAGCCCTCAGAAGGGATAAAGCAGCTCCTAGAGGAGAAACAGTGATTAAATAAAGTCCAACAAATGATGCCAATAAACAAGTTTTCAATTACCAAAGGACACCCAGGCAGCCAAAAAGAGGCTGCTAAAAGCTGTAATCACACCACTCTACAGTACCCACTTCAAAAAGTACAGAAACATATAATATATTTTGGCTGGAAAAGAACACGTAGAACAGACTATTTAAGAAAATTGCAACCTGCTACAAAAACAAGCTTGAGTGCCTTCTATTTAAGAGACTAGGGCTGCATTTCAGATCCCATTTCTTACTTCAGGTGAATTATATCTCTGAATCACACAGCAGTTATCTGCCTGCATCTGTTTTTCTTTGACACCATTATATCCTCCTGTCCTTGACCTGATCTGAGACTGACAAGCTCTGGAGACTGCTAATGGGGCTAAATTTTCCATTAATATTTGCTTGTATTTATAAATGAATTTACTTAAGCCACATTAATGTCATTTGTGTATTTGCTTTCTGAAAAAACTTGTTCATTTGGGTTTTGCTGGCATGAATGTTTACTAAAGTAAATTCCAAAGATGTAGCCAGAGGTATTAGGACCAGAAAGAGGCTTTTAAAATGTACTGAAGTGTGTCAGTGCATTTATTTTCACACAAGACAAATGATTCTCACTCAGCCATCCAAGGGAGAGAAAGAAAATTTGGAGGTTTCCTGACCAATCATAATTAGCCAGTATAGTATAAGGAATAAGCACTGCAAGCAGACAACTATTGCTAACGATCAAAACAGTTTCATGTGTTACCAAATAGTATTCAAATATTTCTGCCAACTGGATAGATTCAAGGATGCAATATTGTCATGGATAACTACGTACAGAGGAGAACTCTATACTACATAAGAAACCGAGTTTGTGGACAAACATTCATTGAGCTGAAAAAACTGAACAGACAGTGTTTCACCATTAGGTCATTTGGGTGTACTCCAGCCTCCGGTGAGAGAACAAACAAGAACTTCACGTTACAAGGTGGCTGATCAGCCAAGATGGCAATAGCACTTCTTTGTATCATAATGGCATCTTTTATCATTTATATTCCCAGTAAAGATTACATACTGGTTTGCCACTGATGCCGCTGAGATCTTTTTATGTTCAATATACCCTCTTTCCTCTCCATCTTGTCTTCAGGCCTTCCTTTAACTCTGTTATACTTGGCATGAGGTTTCTAAGCACAAGTTGTGGTAACAGCAACAGCACTGCTGCCTAATAAATGCAATGCATTCTGATCTCTGGGTATAAACCATGGTCATTTCATCAGCTCTGACCATTTTGATTTTGCTACCTTCTTTAATTTTTCATAAAAATAGGCACTAAAGCTTTTGGAGGCCAGCTGGACTAATGCTGATATTCTGTCTTGGTTTGAGGTAAAACAGGACCAGTTTTGTTCAGTAACTCTACTTTCTAACTAGGTCTCTCCTAACTGCTGAAATTAACAGCATGTTGTGCAGAAAAACTGCTCTTTCTCGGAGCGATAAGACCCATGTTTATAGCTGATGCCAAGGCATGGGATGCAGAGGGGCTCTTGCTTATGCTTATTGCTGTAACAACCATGGCCAGACAACTTTGTTATTTGCCCCATTGGAGGGTTGGAAGCGGAAAAGCATAGAGGGGTCCCACCTGTGGGGAGGAGCGGACAGGACAGGGGACCCAAAACTGACCAAACAGGGTATTCCATCCCATCTGCCTCACGCTCACTATAAAAGCTGAGGGACCAAAGGGTCAGTCTTCTTTCTTCAATGGCCGGCATCCGAGGAGGACTCGGTCTGTTAATCTGCCTTTGATCCTGATCTGTGTGTTCCTGAATCCAGACCTGGAATCCAGTTTCCGTCTGTCGCTGTATCCAGTCTGGGACTTCCCCAGTGCCTGCTGGTGACGTGATTGTCATCTTGGGAGCCCGATACGGTTTTGTATATATTTCATTATTTTCTTTTTATTATTTTATTCTTTATAGTTCATCAAAGTAGTTTAGTTCTTACTAAATTAGTCTGTCTTCTTCTTTCTCTCCTGCTCAGCAGGAAAGAGAGAACATCTGTCACTCAGCTTGCTTGGGCCAATCCGGCCCAACCCACAACAATTCACACAATGAGCTAACATAACTCATAACGTAACTCCCTCTCCCCTCAATACAACTCTCTAACCAGGAATTTGGGCATGGTTATGTAGTCAGATCAACACCAGCGTGCCTCCTCCTTGGCACTAAGGACATGAGGCCTAATGTCTGAAGAGAGTTTTTAAAATAAATATTTTTATTGGTTTAGTAAGAGATTTGGGTAATTCAGGCATGACAGTCATAACACTGACAGAAGAGTACTGTCAGACTCTAGATTGAGTTGTTTCCCTTGCTATGAGTTGCCTTTGAAAATCTTTTTTTTTTTTTTTTTTTTACAGATAAAAAGCCTGTAACCCCATGAGCATGATAGGCAAGAGTTTTAGGGTTTCCTAACAATAAATATTTTGCACAAAGGTTGTATCATTACCAGATTTTCATCACACACTTGTAGTCATAGACAAATTTCAAAGCCATCAGCTGGAATGAGTGACATCCAAATTGACTGGAATGACTGAGTGGTCTTGTTTTGGTCTCCTGTTTCCTTTTCCTACCAATGCCAAATTAGGACATTTCATTAACCATTCACTGGCTGCCTCAGTCCTTCTCTTCACTATAATATTAAAAAGCTTTGTTGCGGCCTATGACACTAGAAATAGTGGCTTGAGAAAAATGGTGTCTTTCTATATTAGGTCCCTACAAACCTACAATTATTAAAAATATTTTGATAATGTTTAAGCTCCTTTATGCATTCTTCATGAAATACTTCTTTTCTTTCTCCATACAATCCTCACAGTCTTTCAAGTCTTCATAATTGGCCCTAACAGAAAAAATTCCAGTGCTGTTACTCTCAGCTGACACCAAATATAATCAAATAGATGTGCTCTCTACCTCTCTAGTTGGACTTTTAAAATGTCTCCTAGGATAGGAGATTACGATCCAAAAGGGATTTACTGGTTTTGATAGACAAATCTGTATTTGCACATACAGCATGCTACATCAAACTGTCTGGAGCACTGCAAACCACTGAAACTTTTTACCTGACCTATGTCTCCCTGCTAAGTTGTCTCACAGTCCCAGGTCCCTGGGAAGACCAAATCTGAATGTGGGTTTGAACACAGAGCATAGGGAACTCTGAACAACTAATTTTTCTAATTAAAGTACTGTGCAATTCTTAAATTATTTTGCTTTTAATTCCATGTTCGCACAACAGCAGACTAACTGTAAATAACACTTTATTTGGTTTGCTCTTTTAGTAATTTGTCGCACTGGAAGGAAAAAAGTGCGTGTCAGCTGAACAAATTGAAGTCAAATGTGGTTTAATCATTTTCACTTTAGCCAAGACCATTAGCGTGGCACAATTACGTAAATCCTAGAAGCTAGAAGGGGAGCCTGCAAGGCAGAGCTGCCATCCCTGCGGCTCAGCAGCAACTGGGCAACTGCTGGGAAACAAAGACACCAGTAGCCTGTGCCCCACACCTGTCTCTCCCCACAACAGCAGCAGCAGCAGCACCTTTCCTTGACTTGACAGAATAGGACCTTTTTTCTGATGCTCCAACCCAGCCTGACCATGTCCTGCCCTAGGCAAATTGCTGTCTGGAGTATTTTCTGCCCTTAGTAGTCACAGAAAACGAATCCACCCTCTTGCTGTAGAATAGCAACCTCTCCCAGACTCCCATTAAAGGAGGCCGGGACATCAAATGGAAAATGTAAAGCCTTGTGGAAATCAGAGACCAGGTTTTCAGCCTGTTTTTGCCAGCATCATAGTTACTTAAAGCACTGAAATCTGGTTTGAGTGTGCTTTGTTTTACATGACACTGATTTGAGCTTCTCCAGTCTGAAAATTATTCTCAGTTCTTCCAGATCAAGATTTTGAAGCACTTCTTACGTGAAGGCAAGATACATAACACTACAAATTATCTTCTACATTTTCACTATATTTTTTCAGGTCATTTGTGAGCTAAACTTTGAGGAAAGACTTTAGCTCTTTCTTAGATTATTGAAATTGATTTGCATTTCACTGCTCTTTTAGACTTTCAGGGCATTAGCACAAGACTTTACCATCATTGCAGGTGTTATGCGATCTCAATGTAATATGCTGTGATTCCCATAGCTCGTGAATTGTATTTAGGAGGACTACAGTGGATTAAATAACAGGTTAATTTAAGTGGCATATGTTCTCATTTAAACTACTTGGATGACTAAACCACTGTGAATACAGTTAAACTCAAAGCACATACTGATGATAATGCATCTAGCAACAAGAGCAGGCAATTATTTTCCTAGGCAGTTCATTTTATCACAGAAAACTTCATAAGGATTGAGAAAGTTCCCAACAGACACAAATAACGATAGTCTTTTCTTGGGGATTTTTGTACCCCTTTGGAAAATAGTATTTCTTTACATCGCCTTGCATAGGAGAACATCCAAAAGGATATACACTCATGCTAAGAAACTTTAACATAGTGAGCAAAACAATTTCTGGTGTACAGCCTAAAAACATTGCTGTGACATGCTAGTGGTGAACAACCTCAAACTCAGCCTCACCGATGCTGCAAAGATTTCCTCAGTAGTCAAACACTGGAATCAGATTCTTCACCATATATTCTGATGTATATTGACAATGAGACTGGGTACACTACTGACCCAACTTAGCTAAGAACAATAAGAACTATAAAAGAACTGCATTTTAAAGAACTATGTTAACTATGTTAAGAATTATGTTTAACTGTGTTAAAAGAACTGTATTTTCAAAACACGGTCTTTCAAAATGGAGAGAGCCAAGTCTCTGCCTCTCACAGTTCCATGTGCATGCTAGGACAAAGCATGAACATGAGTCTGGGGAATCTCCTTCCAGGCCAATTCCGAATGGAAAATGCTCTCAGACATTCAAACACACTCTGGTCTATGTTGCTTAGGTCACAGAAATCTAATGATGGTGAAATCTGCTCCATACATGCCCCTGAATCCCAGCTCTTCCAGGTTTTTTAAAAGAAAACCAAACAGAAGGAAACAAGGTAGTACGGGAGAACTGTCTGCTCAAAAACCCAGAGTAAGAACTCCAGCAAAGCTCTACTGAAAACCTGTGATATTCACTCCACACTACCAGGGCACTATTGGCCTTCCATCAGCTTCAATTATCATTTGCCTGGTGGTTGAGGGCAAAAGGCTATTCTGTCCTTTGCTTTACTCCCAAATGTACTGGCTTCCTTGTAACCCAAGCAAATTTGCTATCTTACATACGCGTAGCAGGGCACAGTTATCTTTCCCTGTGTTGACCACTGGCAAGTTTATAAATCATAGATTTATTCATAAACTCTCATATGAGACTGTAGTTTTTCATATACATGAACACATTTGTAGCATACATTAGTTACATGTAAAGTAACAAGTGAAAATTCAGGGCCCATATACCTAGTTCTGCAATAGTTTATATTTAATGTATTAAAGCCTAGGAAATTTGAGTTTCATGCTCTGTAACAGACCAAGCAGTCTACCTGCAGAATTTGTGATTTAAACATATTTTTCTTTATAGAGCAAAACAGATTTCAATTATGATCTTTGAATTTTGTGAGCTCATTGGAAAATGAGCTGTTTTCAAAGTGTAGCCATACCTGTTATAATTCCTGAGGGAAATGTGTTAGGGCTGGACCACTTCGAAAATCATCTGTCCCCTTTGGGAGTCCTAAAATAGGATCTAAATCCACCTGACAATCTGTTCCAGTTGAGGTTGCTGGTTACTTGAAAAAACAGAATGTTATTGAAATTTTCTTCTCATATGCTTCACTGCACGATCCATGCATAGAATTAGTGTTCATCAGCATGGGCTATATGTCGTGCAATGGGATTCCTGCTTGTTATCCAGCTGTGAGAAAAGCACAAGCTGTAAAATAAGTTAGGAAAGGAGTGAAAGAGACTGAAACCAATGCAAATGAGCATAGTAACAAAGGAATAAAAGTATAGTACTATTGCTGAAAAGAAATGGGAGAAGACAAGGATAATTCAGGGTTAGGATCTAACAGACATTTTCACACCAAATCACTTGACTTCTTGATGTAGGTGGTACCTTCTCAGTTCTGCAAATTTGATATTTTTCAAGGATACTTCTCTGTGAGAGCAGTTTTGCCTATATGTTATTACACAAGTTTCTTTCTTTGTATGAAAGTAACCTCAAAATGGATGCAAAAGGTGTTCCTATTCTAATCTTAGGTTATTAGACTTTTACCTATACCTTAGCTTGTGATCCTTTGAAGGTAATACATTTTACATGTTTATAGTGAAGTGCTTACTTATTTAAGGAAAAGAAGGTTAGGAAATTCCCAGAGTCAAGGAAACTCCCAGAGAAGTTCCAGTGTTTACTAAGAAATTACTAACATGAGAAGTATTAAATAATCATAGCCATAAACTACAAACTTATTGCTGACAACGGTACTTATACAGAATCTAGTAAACAGCTTTCTGACTACTTGAAACTTTATTATTTCTTTTGAGAGAATGTGCATATGTGTGCTACAGAGACTCATGCACTCTGCAGACTACTTGACAGTAGTCTTTTACTCCAAACTATAAACTTATTATGAATTGCGAAACAGGAAAATTTTGGCTGCAGGCAACTATCAACAAGAATAACTTCTAAGAGACCAAGACATTATCTCTTTTTACAAGGTAGCAGCTGTAGTGATCATGATCTTTATTTACTGAAAACAAATTCTTTAAAACATTTATGCTCTAGAAGAAAACACAAGCATGTAAAATATTGTAAAATTTAAAGTAAGGATAACCATCAATCAATTTGTTACCAGGGTTTTAAATAAGTAATGCTTTTCTTCTTGCAAACCTTTAGTTTTAACAAAGAATCCTTGAAACTCATTAGAAGTAATCTACATTCTCAAATATATTGTAGAATGCTCGTAACTGAAAAATGTTGCCAGAACATGTTCTTCCTTGAAGAGAAAAAACCTTTGCTGCCTCTTAAGCGCTTTAAAAATATAAGTTTTCCTTATGAGGTTGGTTGAAAATATTGGCTGCACAGTAGTGCTACTGTGTGAATTGTGAGATGTCTGTATTCAATAAATCAAATGGAAAAAAATGAGCTTTGATCAGATAACTTAGTACGCAAATAAATTAATGAACATTAAGGCACTGTGTATTTCAGTTAAATATCTATATTTCTGTCTCAAAATTGTTTTTTAATGTTTTCTTTGAACTGAGTTGAATATTTTTCAGGTTTAATGGCTTATTATCATACATTTCTGCCCAATTATAAAGTGATATCTTACAGACTGATAACACATAAACTGGTAACCCACCACTCATCAACCCTTGAATGAAATTTGTTTGCTCATATATAAGCTTTAGAAAGTCCGTATAAAAACCGATACATAACTTTTAGCAGTCTCTGTGTTTTGCAGCAACACAGTTTCATCTAGAAACAATGAACCCACCAGGTGTAATCTCTTTTGAAAGTTTGAAAAAAAAAAATCCCCAAATCAAAATAAAGTATAAGACACTGTAACTGAAGATATCATCATTGATCTCTTAACTATGTAATGTTTTATCCATCTTGTGTTGTATTATTTCTTCCAGTAATAATAAGATATTCATAGGTAAGGATTGTAATTATTTTCCTTTTCTTTAATTATGGGGCTCCCTTAAGGTGCAGTCACAAACCCATGTGGCTTAACTACTGAGAGCTGTTTCCCTAAATAAGCACTAATGAATGATCTGCCAGTCTTTGTATACGTTTGAAATATATTTGTTAATTACTTGGAAAGCAACACCTTAAGCACTCTTCCTTATTCTCTCTCCAGATAATTTTACTGAATAATAAGAAGCATGGTCACTATAAATAAAAATCCAGTTTCCCTTGACGCCCTTAAATGTCTACATTTCTTTTGTGCCGAAAACTAGGGCGGTGGTAGGCTTTCTTGTTTCAGATCCAAGTCTTATTTTTAGATACGTTATTACTGCTGAGGAAACAGAGAAACTCTGCAAAGAGTGTTTGTGTACCACAGTTACATATTTTTTCCATCTGGGGAAAAAAAAGATTTTCCTCAGCCTCCTTTTAACATATGGAGTTTGTCACATCAATCATTGGTGGAGAACATGTAGTGGCATCCATGTCATACGGGTGACAGGGCTGTTTTACATAGTATCAGTATTTAGATTCATGCCTTCCCAAGCTACAAAGCGCAGACATTCTACTTAGCAATAACATAATTCTTCCAAATAAGAGCTGTCTTTTGTCAAGTATTTTCATCAGAGAGACATAAAGATGTTACAAACCATTCAAAAGTACTAATCTGGGTACTTCAGCATGCAGTCTTTCTCTAGCTTGCATAATAAACTTGAGCTGGGTGCTTAATACATATGGGGATCATCACTAGGGATACCATTCCCTTGGTATCTATACTCATATAGAAACTTTGTCTTGCTTTTGTGTCTGGCTCAGTGAGACAGTGTTTCAGAGAAGATCAACAAAATTTCTACCAAATTATTGTCCCATTTATTTGTCTTTTAATTTTAAAAAGTAACTGGGATCTGTGTTTTAGAATCATAGAATCATAGAATCACTCGGGTTGGAAGAGACCTTCAAGATCATCGAGTCCAACCATAAACCTACACTGCCAAAACCACCCCTAAACCATGGCCCTCAACACCACGTCCACCCGTCTTTTAAATACCTCCAGGGATGGCGATTCCACCACCTCCCTGGGCAGCCTGTTCCAATGCTTGATAACCCTTTCAGTAAAGAAGTTTTTCCTAATATCCAACCTAAATAGCTTTGTCTCAAGCCCTAAATGTAACATAATGGGGCTGTTATGCTCTGCCCTTTCCTATTACAGATCACCTTCCACCACCATTCTTATGGCTCCTTTCCCACAAAAAAAATGATGCCAGCTCTGTCGTATCCCTGTCCTCTCGTCTGCAGGCACCACAACATTGTCAGCAATTATCATTTACCCTGGTAAGGCACTTACTGCCAATTACTGTTCAGTCCATTGGCTTGTTGACCTCTCTGTGAATAGCTAGATAACTAATTTAGGGTATGAATGGCTGTGATAATTATAATTCAATTTAATTTCCTTTCAGCAATTCACACACAGATGTTTTGATATCACTGAAACCATTAGCCAAAGGGACCACACACCGTATAGTGCCTAATGCCTAAAAACTTAGCACTGTGTCCTAGAGGAGTTAGGCAGGGTATGAACGCAAAACTGCCAGTTTCCATAGATGGTAATTTCTTAGAATTTAACTGTAATCCTCAAACGTCATCCCACTGGGAGACTCAGCCTGGAAAGCCTGAATTTTGGTGTTTAATTCTTCAAAATTAAACACCACAAGCACTTACCAGGCATGCCAGTGCCTGTCTGGTTGCCCCTCTTGTGTGTAAAACCTGCCAGGACAATTTCCTATCTAGGCCAACTTTCTGCCTTGTTCTAGTAAATGTATTCTAGCTCAGATAGCCTTCAAAATATAACCCCACAGGTGGAATTAGCAGTCTTCATCATGCTTTTCAACTATGAATTCAGTGAAGAGAACGTTATCACAGGACAATATGATTTAATGTTCACTTGCCCACAGGAATTTGAGTCATTTCTCCTGAGGAATGCCCCATTCTTAGTGGACATCCTTTAGTGTTGAAACTGCACCCATGACACGTAGGCCAACCATGTAGGCTTAAATACCCATTCAGTAAGAGAAAAATCTAGTTTAATATTAGAATACTGGCAGTGAGGTGCTCCCAGTTCTGCTGGTGAGATGGTCTCTTTGAAACAGGCCTTTCCTCTGCAAAGTTTTGCTGCCTGAATGCAGTGTGTTTCAATAAATGACCCCTTCATTTTTGGATGGGGACTCAAGATCTACCATCTTTGCAAATAAATACCCAGCAACAACAATCCTCACAATAACAAATCCCAGCCACTCAGTACAAGCGACAAACCCTTTAAGTTTGCCTCACAGAACTCCAAGTGGCAAAAGAAAGCAGAAATTTACTTTTTCACCCCCATACACACAAGCGAAAATTAAGAAGTCATTGTCATATGGGTCCCTGGTGAGCCTGAAGACAATACTTGACAAAGCACATATGTCATCGATGTCCAGGGTAAGGAATGTATTCCTGTCACAGGACTTACTGGCATTAGTGCCCCTGTAGGAGTTTGTCTAGAAAAGCAAGTTGTCACTGCTGCCTCTGAGTGTCCCTCTCAAAGGAAATGTATCACTTTGCTTTCAGAACGAGACAAATAAAATAAAGCATTGAGCATGACACAGGAAAAAACCACAGAATCTCTAAAGCATGCGTAGAGTTTCATGTCCCTTCCATGGGATTTGTACAAAAAGGGATCAAATGAAAGAGATGTTTGATAAAAGGCAAGGCAAAGCAACTGTGAAGAACATGCCTATGACCATCCTGATAGGGAAGCACCTTTTGTCTAGTAGCCTGCAAATTTTGCAAGCACACAAGCATATGAATGCACAAAACTGCAAATCTTTCTACATAATGCATTTTAGATGGTTTTCTCTGCTTGAAGAAAATGTATGTAATCTGTCTGCAAAGGTGATTTGTAACCCTGGGTATAACTGTTTCATTGGGCTCTGGCAGCAAGCAATTGTTTGTCAGATGCGATGCTCATAAGACCTTAACTATAGCAATACTAGCAACTGCCTCTATAATACTTAACACATAAAACAAATTATAACAATATCCTTAAGATTAGCATATAAGTAATAGGGCTATATAAAAACTCATAAAACCAAAATGTATGGCTACAATAACCATATTAAAACAATAGTTCTGCTTTAAATAACCATACCAGCCATGTTTGGAAGATATTATAGTATTTACTGATTAAGCATAAGGAAAAGTCTGCTGCCATCATCTCAGAAGAAAGAAATCTATTCCATTTTCTATCTTTCCTGGAGGTATTGGAAGGGCAGCCCATGATAAAGGCTCAACAGAACCATCCAGGGAGCTTCAATAATCCTTTGATAGTTTAAAAAGAACTAAACCACATCATTTTTATGCATCTTTTTTGTTTTTTCCAAAAGGTACAATGATGTATTACAGCCAACAAAAGAATAGGATACATATCATTAACTGAACAGTAAATCATCTTCCTTTCAGAGAACTGGACCTCTTGACTGCACTGGTGACTTAAAAAGTCAAACTTACACAGATGCTAAAAAGTCAAACTTACACTGATGCTAAACTGGCATAGAAAAATTAATCAGGACAATATATCTCTTTTAAACAGTGACATCATTTAAGTCCTGGGAAACTTACAAGGCAAAATGGATTTGTCTGAATGACTGCTAAACAAGACTATACCTAAATGTTGAGAATATTTTTTCTCTGGGTGGAAATTTGAAGATTAAATCCTTGCTTCATCACAGGACTGGTACTTCCAGCCAGTTTAGCAGTTTCATTTTTCACTTGCCAGCTGAAGTGCTGAAATCCAGTGAAAATGAAAACAAACCGAAAGATTATGTTCTGAGACCAGTAAAAGCTAAAGGCAAGCAGATTATCCCAGTAGGTGGGGACCAGTAAAGAGACATTTTGCACCCTTGCTGAAGCGCTCAGGGATGGGCATATGTGTGTGGAGGAGTTTTACAGATGACCCAAGGGGAAAGGTGTAGCCAGCCGTCTCCTGTGCTCCAGAGCGCCTGGACTTCCCGCAGTGTGGAAGTTGTCCTAAGCCCAGCACACACCGAGGAGGGATTTCTCAGGGATGAGGCAACTCCTTGCCTTTCTACCTTTCCTCCAGCCCTGAGCTCGGTACAGTGACCCACTAGCAGACAATCAGGCAGAGCAGAGCCAATAAAAGAAACACCAAGTCATTTTTCATTTGCTTATGGACAGGCAACTTATGATGATACTCTGATGATTACTTTCTATTGAATGAATCACCTTCTGACCCATTCTCCTCAGTCATTTTCATTGTACACTAAATTCCGTTTGCCATGTCAGACCCTCAATTTTATCAGAGCCACTAACACAATTTTCCAGAGCAGCAGCATTAGCTCAGCTTCCTCATTTTGTCTCTGGTGCCTTGTAGTTCAATTTATAGGCGGAAATAAAGACTTGTAGGAACTTGCTTCCTTCCCCCAAGTGTAATCTTAATCCAAACCCAAGGGCAGAATCTGGGCCTAACCTCCAGGCTTTTTCTCCCAAGAGCTGACATATCAGCATATGATCCATATAAGTCATATCACTGTCATTGAATAAAAAGCAATTTGCACTATCAAAAGCATATTTCCAGCATGGAGAGATTCACAGAGATAACCGAAAAGGGAGCACACTGTTTTTCTTTCTGATAAAAACGGGAGGCAAAAATCACATGAAAAACCCCAAAGCACCAAATGAACAGCACAATGCAAATAGAAATATCTTTGCATTAATTAACTCCTGAATTCTTCTTTACATTCATATTTAGCTGTTATATCTGCCTTATAAAATATAGCAGATATTATAAAAAAGCTAGAAAATCTTCTATGTTTACAATAGAAGAATATTATGTGAAAAAAAAAATTGTCAATTTTGGTTAGAATAGGGGTTTGGTAAATTTCTTTTTTTTTTCCCCTTTGGGTAGAAGTTTTAGATCTGCTTAACAGTAGCCTAAGTTGGCACGGGTTTAGTCAGAATGTCTGCCTTAGCATTGCTTAAAACAAATTAATTGAGAATTAACCATTGTTGAGCTCTCTCAGAAATACGTACAGGGCAATTCTGAGTTCAGTTAGCAACTAGGAGCTCAGGACATGACTGTGTCATCAGAATAAAAATGAACATTGCACTCAGTGCACTGACTTGTCAGTTCATTTACAGAGATCATAAATAACAATGGTCCAAGGATAGATCCCTGAGGTACTTCTGTAATGACATCCATTAAATCCGACATGATGCTGCTTAATAACACAAGCTGTATGTGCCCTCCTAAGTAGCTAGCACCCAGTTAATTACAGATGATTCCATACCTAATCCACTCAATTTATCCTGTAAAGGAATATAATTTATGAAATAGACAATAAAAAACAAATTTAAATGCACTCCATACAGATTCCCTGGAAACAACTCACACTTAATCTGCAGTGTTTAAAAGCATCTGATTTTCTCATTCTGAATTAACCATAAACATTGTAATATTCCTCTGCCTGAGAGACCCTTATTATTGGTACAGCAGATGAATACAGCGTCCAGTCTTCATGTGGCTGAACCACCAGCAAGGGGTGCTCCCCGGGAGCACATCCAAACTGGATTACTGGCATTCAAACTGTGCCTCTTCAAGGTGTGCTACACAGTTTCTGGGTAATCTGCAAGTCTGAGCAGGGCAAGCCTGGCTTCGGCCAAGTCTCACTTGCTCTGGATGCAGTCTGTGCTGCCACACTTCTCCCCAGGGAACAGAGAAAAATGCTGAACAAACATACTGGTGCTAAGAGGGCATCAATGCTTCTTTTGGAGATGAAGAAAAGGAGCTGACGTGATTCCCAGTGACAAGCAGAAAGTGTGAGAGAGGGAGAAAGGTGAGAAAGAGAGGGAGATCGGAGACAGTGCCTTGGCTCACTCTCCCACTTAAGAATGAAGGGAGAGTAGGATGTCTCCATAGCAACCATCAGAAAGCATGGAAAAGCAGAGAGCAACAATGATTATAATAAGATTAGAAGAGGTCACATAGATCATCAAATAGTCCCCCAAAATCTCAGGCAATCACATAATAACAGCCGCTTAATCTGGAAGCACTCGGTGGAAGAAGTACTCCACATCCATGCATCACAAACTTCTTCCCAACTTATGACTAATTTAAGATTTGTAGTTAAAAATAATAATAATAATAAAAAAAAAAACCCGACCACAAACTAACAAACAAGATTAATTACTACGCTCTGAAGGAAAGGAGATTGAGAGAACAGGTATCTTATACTCCTGTGGCAGGAAGGAATGTACTTGCTGGATCTACTGGGTGATTTTAGGATGAGCACCTCACCTCCTGCTGTTGAGCAAGGCTGGCACAACAAACCCCACACACCTGCCCTGAGCAGTCTGATCTCTGGGAGAATTACTTCTCAATACCAAATTTAGGACCCATGTTAACCCTCAGTCTGTGAGCAAGACGCCTCAGTGAGATTTCTGAAGGCTAAAAGGAACACCAGTTCACCCCCTTCTGCAGGAATGGTGTCTCTGATGACATACCAGTATGGGACAATACAGAAGGTCCTTGCTTCTTAAAGTGGTATCGGTGAAAAGGGAAAAAGGCAAGGGGACCTCTCCACACCAGGTTTTAGTGAGAATTGAGAGAACACTCAATTCACTTCCAGAATGTGGTCAGACACCACAGTGGTGAATAAGATATAAGGTTTCCAAGAGAAGGAACAATTTACTTCTCTCACTGGTGGGTGGGTGAAATTTTTCAGAAGGCTGAGAGGGAACACATTCACATGCTCCTCCTAATGGCCAGAGCACAGGAGATAAATCTAGCTGCAACTTGCTAGACAGAATAAAATAAAGATACCCAGTCTGAAGCTGAATGATGCTCCACACCTTTAGAAATATGCTGAGTGTTGTCATTTCCCTCTGATATTGGAAGGAAATGTGGGGGAGACAAGAGTGCTTGTAATCCAATGCACTTACACTTGTTATTTAGAGACCAGTGACTTTTAATTTTCAAATACACTCCCATGGTTACACACTGCTTTCAAAACCACACTGATGAAAAAGCAGACAATGCATGGTATAAGTCTCCACTAAACTGACACTGACCTGAGCTGCAGTTCAGGGTGAAAAATCTATACCTAATCCCTGTATGCGCCGTGTGACTGGGGCTAGGAAATGCAGACACTTTTCTTATCTACATTCCTATCCATCACACCTTATTAGAGAGGGTACTTCATGTTTCAGAACTGCATGTTTCATGAGAGCCTGAAGAATTCCAGTGCCACAATAAATAAACAGAAAAGTCAAGTATATTATATATGTATTTGTAGGACAGATTTTGAATTGGCATCCTTACTTTGCATGATGGGTTGTGCTGCATTTTGTTGCTGTTGCAACTGTTTCTTCAATAGTGGGTTACGTCTAATTGGGCAATTTGCATACCCTTTATGCCTGTCACGTTGCTACCTGTGACACTTCCTCCAGGAGTGACTTGAAAGTGCAAGTTATACTCACATTGTAATTTCTGCCTACAGGACACTCAGGTAAGGCAGCTCAGCTGAAAGTCTGAAGTCAGTATGTGTAAGAAACAGTTTTCCCACCCTTGTGTGCAATGCAGCTAAGCTTTATGGCTGCTTTACTCCAGAATGAGATAATCCACATGGCGGAATCAATTTCAGTTGATTTGCCTTAACCTTCCTAAGTCCTTCTACAAACATGGACTTAATTTGTGTTTTACCAACTCTGCCCTTCCTTCCTTTGCAGGTATCTGTCTTAGGCTTTTGTGTGTCAGCTGTTTGAAGCACCGTTCCTACACCTGTTTTCTTTCTACTGATACTTGGTACAGCTGTGGCAGATTGCATTGTTTTTCCTTTCCTATCGAAGGGCGGGGGGTGAAATCTGACGTGTTAGCTTCTTTTCATTATGCTTGGCAGCAAGGCATATGTGCTTCTGCCTCCCACACTATTTTCTCCGTCCCCTGTATTACTGTTTGTAACAGATGCTTTCTTTGGCCTTTGCTTCTTCCTGTCGCAGAGCCCCGTGCTTCCATGGGGACATTTTTACCCTGTCATTTCCAAGTCTCCAACAGCTTCTTCTGCCAGTATTAATGCCACTACATATGCTAACAAATACGTTGCACACATGTACAGGCATGTATGATTTGCGTCCCAGCCACTGCCATGGCACTAAAGGCTTGTGAGCCCCACTGGGGTAGGGCACGGGAGCCCAACAGGCACACCTTAGTCCCACTCACGCGTGGCGTCGGCACTGGCTTTGCCCCTGAATGTTCACAAAGAACCTCCTCTCGCTATGCTTCTTAATCACTCCTACAATATTTTCTCAGTAGGAACTTTTTTTCCCTCTCTTTTTTTCATTTTGCTCAGTAAGAAGGAAATTTTTCCAATTCCACAGCGGCTAACCAAGTGATAAGTCCACTAATGAGCGGCAAAGTGGGATGCATAGCAGCCTGGATAATGAGAGAAGTGTTGTTGCCTTATCTTTCCCTTACTTTGATAATCTCTCTTTAACAGAAAAGCACATAGTGGAAGTTCAATACACAGCCTTGAGCTTTAAACTTCTGCTTGTCCTACAGGGGATTTCCTGCCCTGTCGGGTGAATTCCACTTAATAATACTGAATTCCTTTAACAGAACAATTCCTTCCTGTGGGAATTTAAAGACTTCAAGACTGTTTATTATATTTTAACTGGTGATTTTCCCTGCAGCTTCAATTGTATTGGGTTTAATTTCATAGAAAATGTTTATTCCCTTCTCATATTTTTCTTCCACAGTCTCCTCAGTTCACTTCTACCTTGCCCAAAAAGATAAGAAAAGTTACTTTTAGTTCGTATTATCCAACCAATATGTAGGATGCACTTAAACCCCCCCACAGAGAGGTGTTATTTGCAAAATGTATTACCTTTTCTTTTCTTCAAACACTGCGCGTAATCTCTCCCTTGCTCAAGTCTCTCCAGTGTGACATAGGTAAATTTCACAATAACAAAGCGAGCTCAAACACCACCTCACTGTACACGATATGGCTCCAGGAGACTTTACCTCATATAGGGTTATTTTGGACCCCCTACCAAAACAAGCAGCACAGCTCTACACAGCTAAATTTGTGTACTCTTGTTCCAGTTAAATAATATTTTGCTCATAACTAAAATAAGAGATCTGGAGGTATTTAAATATTAAATTATTATTTCCACGTGGCCTAAGCAGCACAACAGGATTAGTAAACCCATGGTTCTTGAACTGTGCACAATTCACAAACAGTTCCTGTGGTCCCAGCCCAGCCCTCGTGGAACCAGCAGCAGAACACAGGAGCTGCCGGGGAACACAAAGCCCCAGGCTGGGGAAGAAACACGCCAACAAACAGAGAGCTCTGAGCTCCGCGCCGCTAATTCACCTTGGGACCTGGGCAGCCATGAGACAAGGAATTGTACGGCTGAAGGAGATGTACCTATATATTAGACAAGTCCTTAGGGCTGAGCCACCCTACTTTAGGGCAAAGCAAGTCCCCAGAAGCAGATTCTTACTTTCTGGAAGACACTCTTACCTGTTTTAATTTAATGTAGGAAATATTTTGTCTGCATAAAGAAAAGTTTCTTCAAGGAAAATATTTATGTAATGCGAAATAGTGCATTACGAATGTAATTCAGGTTCTAATGCAAAGTGTAAAAGGTTCTCGTTCTCTTTCCAGCTCCACATGTGCAAGTGTGAATTAACTGAATTAGTATTATCACCACCAGAGAAACTTGTCTAACTTAAAAGAGGATTCAGCCAGAAATTCTTTGCATACCTCTAGAAATATCTATGATAAAGCAAAGTGTATCACAATATAATGTTTTACTTCTGCTGAACTTAACATTATACAGATTTCTATTTAAAAATATATTCAGCTGATAATAAAATACCTATCAAGTAATAAATACGTAGTTTATCTGATGAAACATATTTGAATCTCTGCTTAAACATTTTAACTTTTAGTTGAGACATGAACCAAAGCCAAAGATCTAAAAATCCATGTACTTCAAAAGAGACTGATTTTTGATACTGATTCTGTAGCCTGGGACCATCTTTGATGTACATAACTGAGTTCTCTGATGATATCTGTTAAAAAGTAGTTTGGAGCCAAACATTTGCGCAATGTACATCATGAAATGGGGGGGGTAGGGGGGGTGTTTCTTTTTTTTTTTTTTTTTTTTTGCTAAGCTACATTTTTATACCCTGGCAGTTTGTTAAAAAGAGAAAAAAAAACAAACCAACAAACTTTTATAGAGTTGGTAACCAAAGCACAGCAATCTCATAGCACAGATTAATATATAAACTGTTATACTACATTTTTTATTTTAATCTCAGAGGTAGTACAGAATAATACGGACTGCCTTGTTGTTATATAACATTGCAGTTTTAACAGGGAGATGTGCTCAGTGATATAATAGTTTTTCCATCTGTAACCTCTTTGATTCTAATGAGTGCAATCATTTTAATTAAATGCTAGAAGTAATAGCATAGTATAATACTTCAAATTGAAGAAACCATTTTCAACATATGGCACAAGGTTTTGTATTTGGTCCAGACCAATAGAGAAAAAAAAAAAGTGTTTTATTTAATATTTGAGGTTGTAAGACATTTTTATTACCATGTACAGTTTCAGAAACATTTCTGAACTATAGAAACCAGTTTCAAGTTAACAACTGAGGTTCTGGATCCACTTCAAGGCTAGCAAAAATAAAATAATACTTGAAGTTTAGATCTCTCTGAAGGCTGTGAAAAACCCTTTGATATTTTCACTTTGAAAATAGTTCACTTACAAATTTTAACTACAGCACAGATAACCATCTGATGGCTGCTCAGTGGATCGTGTGAAATGAAATCAGCTTCAGTCTATAACATTTAGGTAGCACTCAGGAGCCACATTAGTTAGTAGAAAAACCACAACCCCTTTTAGCAACTATGGAAGTATGCATCTTGAGCTGAATGGCTCAGGTTTCTGAAAGCATTTACTTTCCATATTAGGCATGCCTACATGCTTTCCAAATTATTAGCAGCTTAGACTATGCAAACACAACTTCACCTTATTTGCATATCCATCCCCACACATTTTAAAATTGTTCCCTTAGTAACTGTATCCTGATGGAAAATGCAGACTTCCTACTTGCAGATCAAGTAAAAAAACAACACACCAGTTGACATCTGCCTGCATGATATCATATAGACTAGAGAAAAAATAAATTTACTTGGCAAACAAAACAACATGAGAAACAAAACTATTTGAAGGTGTTTTACCATTGATGATCATTGTCCTATATGGTTAAAAAGCTCCCTTTTCTATCAATAACTACAAACACGAAATTTAGAAAAAATATATTATGATTGTGCAGAGAGGGAAGAAACAAAAAGATATATTGTTCTCATTCTAAGATATTATATTGGAGATGAACTTTATTTGTACTTTAATATCTCTGGATGCATTGTCATTTTCTTTTTTTTTTAAATGTAGGTTATGCCAATATGGTTTAAAGAGAAGAAATTATTTACACCCAATTTAAAGTCCCTTTACTGCCAAGTAATATAAAGTAGCCCAAATTTAAATGAGAATTGGGTCACAGCCCTCTAAAATTGTATTACCTTCAAAACCACGGAGTCAATTTACATTTGTAGAGAAAGAATTGTAATACAGTCAGACTTGAATAGAAATACTTTATGCTCACTTATTTTCCTCCTCTTTTTCACACATGAAAAGCCTACACAATGGACAAGAGTGGTGAAGCAGACCTTTGAAACCTAAATTTTAAACAAAAGAAGTAAATAATAAATATGTTTAAGAGTGAGAAGCATTTGAGGCCAGAGCATAAGAATAAAAAATTTGTGAAGAAGGGAGGTTAAGATCAATATGCCATCTTGTTATTCTGTACCCAGTCTCTAAATCCCAAGAGATGCAATGGATACTGCATTTCTAAAGAACTTAATTGTGGGAAAGAAGGTTAGAAGCTTCAGAAACTTCGGCTCCCCAACCTGCCTTGCCTGAGGATATATCCTACGTGCCTGCAACCACCTTATGTGGCACTGTCCTCTCTTTTATCAGGTTTCTTTGCTCTTTATTTTCTTTTTCAGCATTGATTTTAATTTTACTTAATTTAGAATTTTCTACGAGCTAAACTGCTGTGTTGAAAAGGGGTATTTAAACAGCTGATATGCAAACTGTTGTTGCAATGTTTTTATCTATCAAAAACACAAACACTTCATCTCTGAACTGTGGTTTGACTGACACTCTGCAGTGTCAGTAACCCTGTGCTGAACTGTTCCCCTTCATGATTGTGTCCTTTGCAACCATAAAGGCTGGGAAAATTTGAGGACAGAGAAGGCCAGTAAAGGGAAATAACCACATCGTTTTCTGTCTTCAATAGCTGCTAACTCGACTATTTCACATTCTAGAGTTAAGGCTTGACTTACTCTTCCTAAGTTTCAGCTAATTTCTCCTTGATCATATCTGGTGCGATATGGGATGAGTAACTGAAGAATTTTGTCTGCCTAAAATATAGCTGACCGAGGCCCAGACAAGCTCTCTGCCCATAACCTGGGCAGTTTCAGAGACTCATCTGCCATGGCTAAACAGACTGTACTGAAAACTTAGGCCAAGATGCACCAATGGCTTAGGATGTAGGTTTAGTTTGATGTCAGAAGGCCGAGCTCTACCAGGCTTGTACTCCTTGTGAGACCCAAACAAATACTTGTGCTAACTGCAGTGAACCTCTGCGCCTCACTTCCCTGCCTGCAGATGGGTAAGAGTATTTCCCTCCTCACAAGGCTGTTGTGAATATCCCTCTGTTCACTGATTTCACATCCCTCTGTTATCACAGTTACAGAGGAGAGGGAGACAAGAGCTGTAACAACATCTGACAGATGACACAGATAATAAGTCAGCACTCCCATCACAATCCTGCATCAGTTCTTTGGAGACTGCATTCACTCTAAGTGATCCTGAGTTTAACAGTCAGAAACATTAGATTACTAAAAAAGTCAAACAGGAAAAGGGGGCAGAGTAAACTTAGAGGAGTTTCTTTTCACACTGATGACATACTGATGTATCGGCATGAAAAGAAGAGACAGAGAAGGGAAGTTCGCAGTAACACCAACTTGTTTTCAAAAATATATTTTCATGTTTGCCTCTGCAGGAGAAACCTTTTCAGCATTCATGTGTTAAGCTTCATTTAGAGTCTGGATGGTTGCGTCCACGTTCACTTGCAAATAAAATATTATTTATGGGCTGATCTTGCAAATATTTACTACTGAACATATGGGTGAATGTTCAGCTGGTGTAAATCAGCAGAACCACCAATCTCATTTACATTAGCTGAGGCTCCAGCATGTTATGTTTATTACATTAGGGACCCATTCATATGGATAGGATTTACCCTGGTAACCATCCATGGGTTGGTTAATCCAATCTACAGGTTGATGATGACTGCAGAATCCCTCCCCTACTTATGCTTTGTGCAATGCAGAGCCTTAATTTGTCATGTAATGAATATTTTGTTGTATCTCATATACAGATTTAAGATCAATGTTGTGTTCCTGATATTTTCATAGAAACCAACTGAAAAGTTAACAATATTACTTTGTAAACCCTTAGTTATACAAACAGCCACATGAAGTACTCAGCAATGCACACCCTAGGCCATAAAGGTGCGAGCCATAGGATAACCCTGAGCACTGCCTGGGAAGTGCAGTGATCCTTCGTCTGCCACTCAGGACACTCAGCATCTCACAGGATTTACTCAGTAACCTTGGTGTGGAATCAACAACCTGTCAGAATATTGTACCAACATCACATGTGTTTCTGGAACAAGAGGGACTGGAAACCCTTTTTCCTTGCAGACCCGCTTTCTCAAACCTCTTTCTTTTGTGTGAAGAGCTTTGGTAAAGTCTTCTACTGTAACACTCACAGTGGTCCGTTTCTATATGTGAATTAGCTTTGCAATGTGCTTTAAAAAAAAACAAACCCAAGATGCAGCATTACCTTGCTTTGCCTTTCAGCTCTAGATGAAGCGCAAAGGTAAATCTGAAAACAAAAGTTATGCAATAGAAATTTCCTATCTTTTGCCACTGGTACTGTATATAACCACAAACAGCAACATTTTATTGCCAGATTTGCCCATCCACTACACAAACAAGTTATTATACACAGGATGACTGAAGGTAAAACTGAATTTTCTCCTCCCCTCCCCAGCCTGTCTTTTCTCATTTTCTTTCAATTACTATATTTTCCATATTGTTTCCTGCAGCATTTATGGCTTACATTTTGAACCATGGATCAAATACTTAAAAAGCATATTTTTCTCCAGGTTTTAAAGTTCTTTACTGGTTTGGTTTTTTTTTTTCCTTTCTTTTTTCCAGACAGCTATTCAAAGCTATTGCTTGGGTAAGTAGTAATAAAAGGTAGCAGACAACTGACCTCCGCTATATTTCTGGAAAAGTAATTAGTGAAATTCTCAAGAGACCTGGAGACATGGGTGATATATTACCACCTGTAGGTGGTTTAGAAAGGCATATTTTACAACACCCACGCAGTCATAATCAACTTACATATTTCAATGTAGAAGCAGTATAACAATGTTAGATGGAATGTGTTTTTTAAGCAACATATTTCAGTTTTCTCGGACTGATACTGTCTCCTTTAAAATATCTATTATTATAGACCTAATGCCACAAAGACAACTGATGGTGGAGGCAGACATAATCAGCTAAAGTTTTCAACACTCCTTATCTCATCCAACAACCAATAACGGTCTCTCTGCTAGGATTTTGCAATAGAAGAAACAATGTAAACTAGGCACACTCATTTTTCATCTTCTCCTTTGGGGATTTTTGCTTGTCATCATCACTGCATGCATTTACCCCTTCATAAGTGAGACCTAGAAACCGTCTTCAAAACAATACTTCAGGTAAAATCTTGAAAAGTGTGATTGCCAGCCAGTGATTTCAACCAAGACATCTTATTTCCTCTTTTAAGAATAAAATCAAATCTTAAGTATTCTTGCAATCACATTCCTTTCAGTAAATATACATTTCTAATAATGGCAAGGATTTCAGATTTGCCTATTTTTCCCCTTTTAAAAGGAAAAAAATCAGTTTTCATCTCAATGATCTCACTTTTACACACTTTAAGTACTACATACAGTAGTACTACATATACTATTTCACATGAAAATATCCAAAAAAACTACAAAAATCAAAATACTAGAAGGAAAAAAATGTACCACACAATACTTTTCCCAAACAAATGACTGCGTTAGTTGATTACCTGAAAAAAGTAAATAAAGTACCTGTACAGTGACCTGAAGAAATAAAGGACAGGATGTAACTGAGATAATAGAGAGGAATATGTTAAAGGAGAGAACTGACAGATCCTCGTGACATTGAAGAAGGTAAAGCAGTGTTCAGAAGGCTCTTCTTTACAGGTATGTCTTTTGTATTGCTCCTGTCAGAGTCTCCACAGGGAAAAAGAAGAGTGACCAGGAGGATAACAGGTGAATCGTTGCATTCTCACTCCCTCAGTGCATTCTAAGAATGACTGAAAATGAGAAGTTGTGATTGTGAAACCTTTTTAGTTCCCTGTATCTGTCGCTAGACATACTGGCACGTTAACAGGGTACATAATGATACAGCTTATATAGTATTGCTCACCTCGTAGTTTTGGGGCTAGACGATGTAAAAGGCGAGATGGGAATGCCTGGCATATGTCAGGTCCAAGTTTTAGTTCAGCATGCTGTTCTGCTCTCACCAATTGCTGGATTTACACTCAGTCTACTTTTCTAGGGATTTATTGCAACAGAACAACTCGCATGAGCTTTTGTCTTTATTTTAATCAGAAATGGGGCAAGGAATGCAAGAAAATAAGCACCAGCAGTAAGTGAATTTAAAGTTCGGTTCCAGAGTAGTACGACGCAATTTCTGATTGCATGAACACAGGACAAAGCTTGGAAATAGTTCTTGATTAATAATGATCATGTTATGAATAGGTTTACCAGAAGGAGGAATGCAAATCAAAGGTTATATAATGATTTCTATGATAAGCCCTCAGGACTAGAATCCAGACTGAGATGACTTGGAATCCATACAGAGGTATCGATCTGCTACTTGGAATCTGTGAGAGCAATCAGTTTTCTGGCATTAATTGTATGAAGATTTCTCTCAATGTATCTTTTTTTGCTTCCAACTGAAGTTTTATTGGTTTTGTTGTTGCTGTTGTTGTGTTGGGGTTTTTTTATGAACTAAAAATGATATCCCCAGAAGGAAGATGGCAAGAGACATTTCTTCACACTGGTGAGAACAACACCTATTCTGCACAAGCTTGAAGTGACATAAGCCAATTTCTGTTTCCAACAGCATATAACAACCATAATACAGTTGACCTGTCTCATTATATTTGTCAGAAAGCCATGCTAAAGCAGCTCGGAGGTTCGGGATAGGGGCTGACTTGGACTTGACCAAGTGAGACTAAGTCACCTCTCAGGCAAAGGAGCCTGCACTCATTTACATATGTCCATCTAGAAAATTGACTGCAATGTTCATAGTCATATAGCCTGTTGTGGACTAAAGACCCTTAACAGATCTCTGTGCATCATACGTTGCATTTTCTGATTTAGTTGTATTAGTTACAATACAACAGTAAAAAAGACAATTTTTTACGCATGGATCTTAATACATTTTCAAAGGAAAATACAAACCGAATTTGCCACTGAGAAAAATAGTTGATAGAAAGGTACAGTGTCCTGCTAAGGCAATACAGCAGGTCTGTAGGTACCCTGAGAATAAAATCCAGGTATTTCACTTCTCAGAGCATGTGTATCCTGTGACATTTTCAGAAGCAGCATAGCCCAGAACTCAGCAAAGGATAAAAGATCCAAGTTAGTTAAGCTTTCACAGAGTAAATGTGATGATCCTGCAAGCATGCTGTTACAAAGGCATATACTTTCAGTACTGTCTCAGTGCATCAATGTCTCTTTTCATTTGCTTTGTATGCTCTCTAACCTTTCAGATCTATAACCCCAATACTCAAAAGTAAGTGTACAATGACACAGCTGAAAGTTTCAAACATACCTTACATAAGCACACAAATTCCTCATCCTGAGCACTGCTGATGCACTCTCAACACTTTTGTGCAAGCCTAGGTTGGAAAACTTGTTATGATTTAAGTTGGTCTCACCTAAAGTAAGCATGCGTCATCCACACTGCCATAGGAAGCAGAGTGCAATGTGAATACATGTATGAAGCTATTTTTCACCTCAAAAATATTTCCATGTAAACATAACTCTTTTCCACCTGTGAAAACTGCTTTGAGTTTTCTTTATAAGCCCAAGGCGTAAAGAAAAATGTTTTGGGTTTTTTTCACACAACTAAGAAAATAGGATTTCCCTGTGTGGCTGAGAAACCATTTCTGTTCAGCTGTCACGTTGCTCATTTGTATAACTATAAGCCAAATTTTGCATTTGGAATGTGTGTAACTTGCTCATTTTAAATAGGTGCCATCTAGGAGTAGAATTTGACCTAGTTTTTCCTCAAGAGTATACACAGAGGAAAGATACAGGAAGGAGTGATGAGAACAATTCACAGCTGATTCAAATTACTGTGGAACCATTAAATCTAGAACACAGTCTCACAAACAGTTTCTTGAAGACTTCTAGTGAAAGGGGCTATTAGAATGCCAAATTTTGTTAGCAAATTCTGGAACTGTGACAGAGTTTTGCTTTGGTTCTACATCCCATGAATTTGTCATGACTTCTTACGTTATTTGCCTAAATAGACTTCCTCCTATAATTTTGCCAAACACAGCTATAAGGAACTGTGTGTTACAGTTATTCAAAACAAAGGATGCATTCAAAGAACTGAACCTAAAGGTGAATTAACTGAACATGAGTTTTGACTTTGGCTGCAAAATCAAAAGTTTGGAGGTCTCGTTTTAATTTTTAACAGAGAGAGAACACAACAGATGCATCTCTTCCCTCACAGGTTTTCTTAAACAACTGCATTGAGCCATGTAGCATGAGTTCTGCACTTGCTGACATAGAATTATCTTCTTTCACACATACAGTGCTGGGACTACCACAAAGCCTGAATGGACTTTGTATCCCTCCTTCATCTTCCAGGCACTGCTTGCTTACCTATCCCAATAGTAGTTTGGTTGAAACTGTTCTTTTCATGTCATCCATACTCCTGGTCTGGTATGCCCTAGGGGAAAAGCAGAAATGTACTCTCTACACATCTATGCAGCAATCAACCACTGAGGAGAGACTTCAGGATTCAGAGACTCTTTTTTGTTTTATTTGACTATTAAATAGCTCCTGAAACCTCACAGTAACATGAGGAAATCAGATTAGTTATCTAACCTAACAATGGTTTTAAGAACCCAACTTAATTCTGCACTGCTAAAATTACGCAGTGCTAAGTAGATTTTGAGAGAATTCTTGTCGATGTTTCTAATATCTGCATTCTTGCTGAACACAAATTTACTACTCAATGTCTTTTCCAGAATAATTCTTTGTGTCTTACACATATATGGGGATTATATTCACACTTTCTAGCTCTTCACTGCTAACCTGTCTTAAGTGAGCTCTCAGACTCACCAAAGACCCTCCTATTTCCTTAGCCATCTACATCCAAACTCTGGAATCTAATGCATTTAAACCTGGTGCTCTGTCAAAGTTAATAGTCATAATTGCCTAATTATCTGCTCTAGTATGATGGTAAAACCTTTTAACATTTCACTTTTCCCCAAGGAGAGTGTATTGCAGTTTCTGGAATGTTGCCTTACCCTTCTTTTGGGAATACTTAGGCAAAGAATTCATTTTGATCTCAGCTAAATGAACCTTATGCTCTCTCTTTGTAGCCATACTGTCTCTTTGCCTGACTGATTTACATGAAGTGTATACATCTATATTGAGATATATAGTAAATTCACTAGCATGCTCCTTTTGCCAGATTCCTGTCTCACTTACAGTAATGTAAGTGAGAATGTAAGTAATTTTGTTGAGCTAATCAGAATTACTTCAGCTATGCAATGCTATAATAATTTAAATTCTCTCTGATTCAGCCCCTATACATGCTGAGATTGTTCAAGGCTACTTAAATTAGAAAGCTCTGTGATGGCAGAAGACAACTTCTGGTCCAAGCTCCCAGAAAGGGGGTCTCTCTGTAGATGAACTGAACACAGTTCTAAGACATCTAGGCTAGATTCTCCATCACCTTCCTCCTATGAAGTCATCAAGTCATAGTGATAGATATTAGGTATAAACTGTGCTGATAAGAATAACATACTAAGGTGTGGAAATAGTTGTAAAAAAGAATTGTTTTTCTTCATGGCACACTGCAAACTTTATGTAAAAGAGATTCAAGTTAAGGTCATTGGCTACTGTAATGTTCTAATAACAAACCTAAAATCAGAAGTGCATTCCCTCAGGACTGAGTTCTGTAAACTATGCACTCCTTCCTTATTATTTATTTTACATTTTTGTGTTCATTGTTCCTTCAGTTCTACAGCCTAACATTTTGAAAGTTTGGGTGTAAATCAGAATCCGCATCTAAGCATCATTGTCTTTATCTGCAACAGGTTAAACACAATCACTCCAACTGAATGTATGAGGAAACTAAAGCTCTTTGGAGCCTAATTCAGGTACAGAACTTGGTTCCTGTGCTGCAAACACAAAGATGTGTTTTCAGTCACAGTCCTTTCTACTCCTCCTCCAGATTAATTCCTTCCTTTAGGTCAATCTCACCATAAACTCTGTTTTTCTTTCCACTGACTTGGTAAGACAACTAATTTTTGATATTTACTTCTTCCTTTATTCTCCTCATCTCCATTTCTTATTTGAAATACAGAGATATCTTTACACTGAAATCTACAAGAGGTAGCTTTAAATAGCAGAGGGAACACGATAGCTTCAGTAGCATAGAGCCCTGCACAAAGAAACTACTTTTTTCTTTACCAATCATCTCAAGAGTAAACTGACCAAAGCTGGTTTGCTTCCAAAGCTTGAGTTAACTCACTTCTGAAGTAGCTTAGATACTCTGCAGTTTGGGCACACGAACGTACTGATTGTCAGATTTTTCCTTCTGTGCACTAATCATTTGGTTATTTTATTTATAAAAGCAGTACTTGCTCCCTATTGACCAAGCTTCAAGTTGTGTCCCCATAACTGCAGAATTCTGCTTCTGTCCCTCCACTCTACTGCAAGTCTCCAGTGCAACTTGACCAGCAAGACGTGTAAGTTGAATCCCTGGGACCAAGATATCTACACTGAGCATTTTAGAGGGTAAGCTTATCACCCACCCCTCTGGCAACTGTCTGTGCTAGAAAAGGACTCCACAAACAAGAAAAGTGCAGCAAGTGATCACACATGGATCACTTTTATTAGGCTAATAGAGAAATGACCTTGTGGGAGGACGTCCTTTCAAAAGTAGCTAAATCTGCTGATGACACAGAGCTGAGAAGCAGTAAATACAGAGGAACAGAGCAAACAAAGTCATAATGATTTGGATAGAATTAGGCTTATGGGATGCTAAGTAGTTTATGCAGTTCCATGTAAAGAAGTAAAAGGTAATGAGGCTAGGGACCAAAAATAATCACGGAGACTGAAGTCTAAATTAAAGCACAACACAGAATACAGACCAGGAAAAGGAAGTGGGAATACGATAGTTTAAAGTGTTTTCCACGATCATGCACAATATTTGGCAGCAATAAAAAGGCAAACAAAAGTTCAGAGCAGGAAATTGGATAAGGTAGATGGGAAAGAATAAAGAGGGAATTATAATTTATCAATGGAAGGCATTCTGGTGCCACATGAAAGAATGCTGAGGCCACATGTGGGATGTTGTGCGCAATTCTGATCGCCACATTACACTGCAGAAAGACCATCACTAGGATGAAATAAAGCACTAGATGGACATCAAAATGTCTTACAATTTTGGGAGGATGGGTAATTCATTCTGAAGAATGATTAGTCAGCTTCAGCATTTGCAGGTTTTCAGAAATTACTTACAAATCATCATCATGTTATATCTCATCCTAAGAGGAATGGCATGGACTGATGACAGGCTGATAGCAGATTCAAGTAAAATGTTAAATTAGATATTAGGAAGTACAAATAGTAATTCAGCTAGACAATAAAATTCTTTGCCAAGGCAGACTGCAGGAGTTCTGTTTATTTTAGTTCCTCAAAAGCAGGCTGGATTAATTTAGTCTGATTCTAGAACTTTTAACGGGCAAATATCCTATTAACTTAGCAAGAGTTCTGCATGAAAAATATGTAGACTTGGACTCATAACGCATTACATTTTTAAGGAGTTGAAAAAAAATTAAGAGATATACTTCATACTGACATCAGGAGCAACTGTGTAGCTAAAATTCCCACACAAATTATTAGAAATGGTGTCGTAAGAGGCTGTAACTCTGAGTGAAGTATTTATGAACATGCTTAATTTGATAAACAGTCAGTAGACTTAGAGACATGGTCAGTGAAACCACTCATTTAATTAAAGGTAAGCATGCGCTTGGGCAACATGGTAAACAGCAGGTAAATGCCTTAGAGATTTCTAACTATCTGGCAGTGTTTTTTAAGTGAAAGTCTACAAACAATGTATTCTAAAACATGTATAGGCCCCAATATGAAAAGACAGAATATATGTACATTTATGTTCGTACATGCAAATAATTACAATGTTAAAATTGAAAATAGGCCAAAATTTGTGTGACAATTTGACTAGGTCTTTAAAGGGATTTTTAAGCATTCAGAATATTTAATGTACCAGCTAGAATGGATCAACCATGGAAAGCAATGGATACTCAAATACCTAACAGTTCAAGAAATAAAAGCCATCATTATAAAAAACCCAACCCACTTAAATACCTTTTAAAATGTATCCAATTTCACTTACTTCATATCCTTAGATGTCTTTTAACCTCTGGACACCAAAGACTTTCCAAAAATCTGAAAAAACAACTTGGTGGTCAGATGCTATACCAAAGTGTTTTTAGAAGAAACGATAAAAAACATTCTGTTTTCTAATGATAATTCTAAGTAACCATATAAAGAAGTTGCTAAAGTGACTTAGATCACACCTCCCTCTTCAATTTCAGTCTTTAGAAATCTAGAATTTTTCAGACTTTTTGTTTCAGAGAAAGAAAAAAAAAGTTAAATATACTATTATAAACTCCTAGAATCAAGGAAAAGAAAAAAAACACATCCAAAATACACAAACAAAAAAACTGCAAGAAGCTGAGCTAGAACTGAAATATATGTAGGACATATCAAGGAACAGACAATTAACCAAAAGGGATGCAAATGAAAGGGAACAGAATTTTCTAGAGAGATGGAGGGTAGCCTGGGGAAAGCCTCCAGAAAAAGAATTGCATGAAAGTGTTATAAAAGAAGAGAAAAGGTGGAAAAAGAAGGCAGCAAGTAATGAGAAAGAAGAGTGCACAAAAGCCATAAAGCACAACGATGAAAAAAGTAAAGAAAGCATTTTCTTTCCTTCCCCTTCCACTCCCCCCCAAGATATACGTGCCTTCTAAGAATCATTCTTTCACTTATTTTATTTCTCCAGAAACTGGAAGCTTGGACTGTGATGGAAACAAGGGTTAAAACCTGTTTCACTTTTAGCCTTATATCTTCACATGCGAAAACTAAAAGTCTGAAATCCAGAGTTGATTGCTGACAAGACATAAGGCTGCTTTGCTTGAATGCTTAAAAGTCTTAGCATCCCAAACTTCCAGTGCAGGGATTCACAGGTGCGTGGAATCCCTGACAATCAGCTCCTACATGACAAGACATGTGCATTTAAGGCTTTTCACCCAAAAACTCTTAAAATTCCTTTACCTCCCATTCAGCATCTCCTGAACATCACAGACAGGCAGTGCTATGTCTAATACAATCTGCAGAAGGACTTATCAGTACTGTTGTAAAACATGCTGAAAACAAAATGAAAGAAAACTCCTTGATAGAAAGGGGACAATTTTGCAAGCATGGAAAACATTATCTCACTTTTCTGAAGTACCTGTTTTCATCAATGAAATTGTTTCTCCTTTCTCTTGCTCAGAAAGGCACACTCTACTGACTGCTCTTAAAATCACTAAAAACGTTGTGGGTAGTAGAATAGTTTTTGCCAGTTTTTCCTTCCTTATCAGTTTGGACTTTCAAGTTCTGTAAGTCCTCTACGTATAGGTAGCAATGGATAGTGTATGAGCACTAAAGTGAGAAAACCAAGCTAGAGAAAACAATTTCTGTATTTAAAAGACTTTTTGGAAAGACAGTCCTAGAAGTGTAAACATTAGTTTTAAGTACTTCTCATTAGAGTTCAGCAGGAATTTGTTTTTTTCCCACCATAAAGACTTCCCAAAACTCTCCATTAAAAATCAAGGGAGAGCTCTAACGCAGACTAACACAGCAGTTTGGATATTTCTCTGTTCTGTTTCTGACTAAGAACTCACATCCAATTACCTACATCTCAGAAAACACTTTAACTGCTAAACTATCACGTAGTCTGGAATGCTCTTTTCCTTTTGGCTATTAGCTAAAATACTTCAACATAACTTCAGCCAAGGAAAGGAATATACAGAACTGCCACATGTAGTAAGGCATATTTTCTCATGAAAAAAACATTGTAGCTATAAATCCCAAATCAGTACTCCTTTATGATCCTGCGTAGTGCTCAGATATCTGCCACTGGGGAATGCATGATCAGCTAACCTCCTCCTTGGTATTTTAGCAACTGTGTGCCACAAAAGATAGAAATCACGAAAAACAGACACGCAGGTTAGAAGAATGACCACATTAGATATAAAGAAATGATAGTTCAGTTCAATGTACATCAGCTCTTGGATGAAAGAAGTGGAAGAGGTGACAGTGTACTGAGTAGATCAATTAACACGCCCACAAATGTCCCATACATTTCCTAAGTATTCTCTCAAGGCGTTACACTGTGCAACTTGGTTCCTAGAAAACGATGCAATTAATACATTTATTTTACTGTAATTGATATGTATTATGCCAGCTTGATTGACTTGACTAAAATTTATTTCTCCCCTACAAGGAGAGCTATTTCCTGTCACAGTATCACAACTAAGTTGCCTGATGCTAGCCAAATGGACTTATGGTGGTTTTATGGAAGGAAGAAAAATTCTTCATCAGAGGGACCAGGGTCCCTCATCAGACAGATCCACTGAGGTTTTTGGCTGGTTCAGGGTTACTTAGGAGGCTGAAAGGAAGAAAATGTTTGGCAGGCTGTAGAACTTAAAAATACAAACAGCTATTTAGACCTGGAGCTCATGAATCTAGTAGAGCTGATAAGAATTTATATCTTTTCTCTCATAAACTTAAATCAGAGTAACAACGTATTCAGCCTCTATATTAAAATAGGATGAAATAATATGGAGACCATCTAATTTGCTTCCGTTTACTTTCCTTTTAGTTCTTCTGAAACCAAAAATGCTTTTGTTCACAGATCCACTCCTGGGAGAAAAATGCACCAAAACCAGCAGCACAAAGGAGGACTTTATTTCAGCTGTAAATTTGTCACCTGTATTTGATGTGTTCATTAAAACTATTTATTACATCACTCTAAATCTCCATAGTTCCAGCCATTTTGAGCGATTTCTAAATGGCAGAATGAATTTTCACTGCGTTATTCTCCACACACTTCCTTCTAAAACTCTAGATTTCAAAGTTTGATCCTATAAGATCTGCAAGACAGACACTGTGACAGGAAAAGGATATTCTGAAGAAGAACACGCTATTAGGATCCCAAGGCCTCTTAAAAAGTGAATGGTCAGCATCCCAGAAAAATGAAAAAGTATGTTTGATGGTGGATTTTCTGTTTATTATATGGAAAAAACTTACATCTCCTCTGAGACTTCACAAGCTGGAAATGCAGTTTCTCTGCTGTCTGTTACACTTGGGTACTTCTGCTTAAATTATCCATTCCATAGATTCCTTCTTGTCTTAACTTGAAGCTTGTCACATTAAGACATGATGGAACACTAATGCAAGCAATTTTTATCTAAGAGATACAAATGGTATTGACTGCTATCTCCCTAAACTTCCTTTTCTATTGGCTTAATGTAAACATTTCCAGTTAAAACATCTAGGAAGTCATAGATATAAAATACATTTCTGAAGTGAATTTTTACATTTACCTCCCCATACACACCATTTACATTCCGAGATATTAAAAGCAAAAATGATATTGCAATCTCAAAATATATCTACATAAAATAGGTTACTGAATTTAATGCATTGAGGGTTTGGGCAATTTGCTCAACTCCTGTCCCTGAACAGGAAACAGGGATCATTATACAGATAATGCAGGACAACAGTGATTCTCGGTAAACAGATGTAGATCAGCTAGTAAAAATTCCTTCATGTTAGTCTGGATGGCTAAGTGAGAAATTCCACATTATGATAAGATTTTTCACAGCATAGGAGAGCAGTTATGCCTTAGAACCCCGTGGATGGGAATAAAGATGGATTTCCTCTTACAGCTATGAGAACATGCTCCTCTAGGCAAGTGAGGCTTATGAAGTTTTGAGGCATCTCACGTTAGTGAAAGAACATTCCAATCTCAAATCTCAGTCTCAAAGATATCCCCAGCTCAGCCACACAGCTTGTCTGCTAAATAAGCCCCAAGAGAATTGTGGTGATCCCAGCTAGAGAATGCTAAAAAGGAGGAGGAGGGAAATGATTGCATTAAATGGCATAGGCATAAAAGTGCTGTCTATTGACTTTCATTTTCCAAAAATATCATTTGAAAGCATTTTGCATTTCACGTAAAGGCGCTTTGGTATAAACACAGTACTCTTTCTAATCCTTCGGCATTGTCAAGTCATGGTAAAATTTCTGTTAATAAAAATGGAATGGAATAGTTAAAAGCATATTGAAAACATATACATTCTTTTTTTTCCCCCTAAAAAAATCAGATTATCACAGAATTTCCTTAGCCTATATTTTTCAACTAGACTAGCACTTCTACGTCAATTCTGTTTGGCCCAACTGGCGTACTCCTTGCTTTATGCTGACACTACAGGACTCATTTTACCTCTTAACATGGGACTTTCGAATTTCTCTCCAAACCAATTTCTCTTTCCACATTAAAGAAGAATGAAAAAGAAACTGTACAGCACATACGAGAAATTAACACAGACTCAAATGCCAATGATAAGAAAAAGGTTATATATTACCTACTTCTGTTTTCAAAATTGTTGTAAAAAAAATTAGGAAGGATACTAGGCTAAAAGTACCATTACATTGATAGTACTTTCATATCTGGAGAGATGAAAAATTTTGAAATACTCAGTCAGAAAAAAGTCTAATTCAGATTTTATTGCTAAAACTTCCAGCCAGCACAATGTACTTTAAGTTACTATTTCTATTTTTAACAATTCTTCTTTTACGAGTAAATGGGTAAGATACTTGCATGAAATAAGTTGCATAGAATAAAATACTTAAATATGACTAGTGTGACTGGCTTTTTGCCATCAAAAGAGCTGGCACTTTACTTTAGCACTAGCTCAGAAAGCATCATTCTTTATTCTGATGTTTGTCCATTTTTGGCCCTAATTAAACAAGACAGTGCTGTAAAGTGTCTTTCCACTTTGTGCATATACATCTACTGATGTTTTCATGTATAACAGCAGCTTATGGCTCAACAGCAAGATATTCCGGATTGGAACATGCATATGATTCCAGATATCAAAGTTAGCTTTAGTTTGACTTTGTGAGATTCTAAAAGCAGCTGTGCTTTGTTGCACTTCCTTAGATCCCAATAGTGATTTAGTTCTGAGGATTATATATTTGTCTCTTATGTGTCAAAAGTCTTATCCCTAGTGACATTACAACTCTGTTTTTGTATTTAATGTAAAAGCATGATAGCTTCACATTGATGATTGTCAGCAGTTGCTATTTATCATCTGTCAAAAGTTTTCCTCATGGGAAGACAGAAAATCAAATGGATTATGGCTGGTTTTTTAGTTGCTTAAAGGAATCTTACATGACACAGGCTAAAAAGAACGACAAAACTGCTCCTGACAACCAAGTTAGCATTCACAGCAATATGCGATTTTATGTACATAGCAGGAGAACTGTCAGCCGTCTTGACAAAGCAGCACATTTAAAAATGCTATGTCAGTTCACTCGCCTGACCTCTTGGTTGCAAGACCACCTGATACTGTGGTTGCTTATTTCGAAAACTACTTACAGTATTCTCTAGGAAAAAAAAAAACAGTGAAAAAACAAAACTGCCAATAAACATGATAGATGGGATACCTAATAGTAGATGGCAAAAATGTCTAATAACTACATCTCTACAATATCTTTTGGTTAAGATTTTTAGAACTAAGAAGGATATACTATCCAAAGAGAGAAAGAACAATGAGAGAGCCAGCACCTGCTCTAGAACTTGTCTGTGCCCCAAAGTCACTTCCCTGCATTTATACAATAACTAGAAAAACTTGAAAAAATGAAGAACTTAATCCCATTAAAGGTGTTTTCTCCAACATGGCTGGAGAAGAAACTAATGAGAAGATACTCATTTAGACTTAGTCACCTCCCTACTTGCATCAGCAAACACACATACACATAATTTGATCACAGAGATAGCTAAGAATTTTACATAAGACTTGCACAAATCTTTCCGGTTACCTCTAAAAATAGTAAGCCACAAAAATTGGGTGAGACACAAAAATTTCTCATCTTTTTGCCTGTTTAATGCTTTAAAAATGTGTCAATTTGTATACATGACTGTAAGATAATTAAATGAAATGTACTGTCTGTTTGTTATTTACTCAGACTGCCGGGAAATACAAGGTATTCAAGAGCTGGAGTTAAAGCTCCTAGATGCACGATGAGCGAATCTCAAAAACTTGTAAACCCCTGAAATGTAGGAGTTAACTACGTTATGAAGAGACTCGTCACTCAGCCTGCTTTCTGGGAACAACCATGGACCTGGTTCGTGTTGTAATGCTGTGAAAAAGGTTATTTTAATGACATTTCATTTGGAATCCAAACTACAAAAGTGGTTTGCTGGTCCAGCATTCTCCATGATCTCCTTAACCTGTTTCAGGTTTGATATCCTTTTATCTTTAATAAACCTACTGAAAGGGATTCGGTGTTTCACAGATAATTATGCCCCACCTCTAATTTCAGTACATTATAACAGATAGATTAAGGAAAATTCAGGGAAGCAATAGGGATTTAAATGACATAAAACAGAATAAAAGATTTAAAATTCAGTCTTTTTAGTTTCACCTTACATTGTCAGATAGAGAAACCAGCTTTATTTCAACCTTAATGGTCGTGTGGAGATTACTGGTCAAAGTGCAGAGAATATAAAGCTCCTGTTATAGAAGTACTTCTGAAAAACCTGAAGCTTAGATCTGGGCTTCCACCTTCTTTGAAGCTTATTATGAAAACCCGTTCTATGACAAATGTCCAGATAATGATATACTGTAACAATACCTTGGTTTTCAAGAGCCATCTTACAGACTTGTGCTGCACCGTACCACCATTGGAATTATACCTTTTAAAATATTTTATGTCCTTCTAGAGTTGTTAAAAGTGACAAAAGTCAGAATAGCTCAACAAATCTAAGTTTGAAAAAAGTGACGTATCCTATACACGGTCACTGAGGGACTGTGCTAATATTAGGTTAGGAAACAACAAAAACTCAATGATTAAGCTCATTAGAAACAAATGAATGTATATCAGCAATTAATTCAAGTAATGATTTACAACAATGATTTAACAACCCCCTCTCCCCATGCAAAAAAACCCAAACAAAACAGATAGGATGGGTCAAAACTACAATTAGAATTTAATACTATATCAGTGTCAGGAATCCTTTACATTAATGCTCACACACTGTGGAAAGGAAAGATGGATTTTTATACAGGACAAAAGGATAATTCTCTGAAGAGGCAGCTTTTTTCCTGAACTTTAGCACAGGTGTTCTGCATTATTTAGCGATACATTAATTTTACTTCTCTGTGAAGCCTTGGTAAGAATTTACTCTTTCTATGCAAACAAGTTTTGAGGATTCAGTGGTAATACATGAGGCATATGAAGCAATGAGTACCATTGAGAAATGTATAAAAACAGTGTTGACTTTATGCTTTGCCTGCATTTACTAACTGAGCTGGAGGATTTTGGTTTCCCTGTTAGGTATCCTAACACTTGTAAACAGGAAGAATGAGGAAAGATCTAAACACCTTTGAATCTCTCTGGGTGCCAGTGACAGAAAAGCATTTTAGGGATGAAAACATGTCAGGCCCAGGAATTTCTAGGTTTTATTAATTCTTTTCTTTAGATGGATCAAATTTAACAATCCATTCAAAATTCTAGAATTGAATAGGCCTCTTCTTGGCTATCAGAACACAGATTAAATCAATTTTGCTAGCTCTCTCAACTGTATTTTCACTTTTTTCCTCATCACATCCACAGAGGTAACTGCACATGTGTACATGGTTCTATACAACGCACAGCCTCACACACACGGGGATTTTCAAGTACAAACAAATTGCAAATTACATTGGGGCTATCCACTGATGTACAAAATATCGTTATATGTAAGGTCACATTCAACACATGCATGGATTGAATGCAGCGATTGCCATTTTTACATTGAACTGTCATTGCTGGAAGCCCGTGATTGCCTACCTTTGCTCAATATGCATTTGTAGGGTTCACTCAGCTCATATGGCGCTCTCAAATGGTGCCTTTCTTTCAGTAAAGCAATAGGCAAGAGAGGACTTGTCCCATCCTTGCTGTGGGCTTTCTGCACAGCAATAAAGCTGGGATGAGCACTACAAAAAAGGCAGTGCCTGTGGGTGTGAGTCTGTGGGATTTAGTCCATTAAGAGAGCTACCTCTAGGCAATTTTTTTTTCCCAACTCGGTTTTTCATACTGAACAGTTCCTTTTAATGAGTACTAATGTCCACTCTGATCAATATTTGTGGCAGAAAGCATTACTGTCACTTTCTCTGGTCATACTCAAAGTAAAAGAGAGAATTTCCAATGTTGTTTTTGAGCAGCACAAGAATTCTAACCAACCACTTCTTGACAATGAAATATGGAGAAGCAGAATGAACATAAACACTCATGGATCTTTCTCCTCATGATGGCCCTTCTTAATTTCGTGTCAGCCCTGTGATTGATACTGTCAATATCCATGACACAAGCCACTTCTCCCCATTTGTCAAACTAGATCAGAGCAGCAGCAAATAGCTGGGAACGTGCATGTGGTTATCTGTAAGACTTACTCTGCACTAAGGATGTTGAAAGCATTTTTACAGCAACAGACAAAAGATGAGGAAGAAAATTCACCCTTAGGCCTGCTCTTTTTTGTATGTTAGCATTTTTTTAGGAATCATGAATGATCATATCTCTTACTAAGAAAACACTGATAACTTGTTTTCTAATTCTTGTACGAAGACTTTACTGCTTTTTCCCACAGACAGAAGTGTGAGAAGCAATGGGATGTGATTCCCTGTCACAAGAGAGTGGCTGCCGCATGGAGTAGGGGAACAAGGACCACTGTGATTCAGAAACTTGGACAAGGAAGTCATTAATCGCCCCCTCTTTCAGCACTACCCTGCAAATCATGACAGGCTTCATTGATCGTGGCATTAAAAACTTTGGATCCTTGTACCAGTCCTCAAGTGTTGACACCACTGAAGAGAAACGGGCATCTGAAGAGCTGCTTAACGCCAGCCCAGCATTGCATGGCTGAGGGAAGAGAAATACTTCGCACACCAACCAAGAGCCTAAAACTTCCACTGAATTCCATTTCCTTATGAAGTTATGCCACGATCCTGCTGTTCATCAGTTTTTAAGGCAGCAACTTCTTCCTCAGGAAGTTTCTGACACTCACAACGTAACATTGACCACAATTAGCACAACCAGAGAGAAAGAATCTCTCACCCTGAAAATCTGCCTTAGATTTATCTAGGCCCATCTTTAGCTAATTTCTCTTCACCTAATACAGTTCCATGTCCTTTAAAGTCCTCAAATCCATTCAGTTTAAAGAATTAAAGATAGGACAGAGATGGAGGGTCCTTGATTCCTCCAATTACTTCCTGCAGTGAGGACATGACTTACAACAAAAGGAGGGAGTACGGAAGCCAAGGATTTTCCTCTTGCAGGCTTTCTGACATTTTGGGCAACCCAAAATTTAATATCCCAGCTGCATTTGGGGGAAGGGAAAAAAATCCATGCTCAAAGCCTGAGTTAGTATTGTCTGAATTCAGATCCACTCATCATAGGTCTACGTGCTTCTATCTGCTGAATTTAAATTTAAAGTATGTCAAAGGTGGCATATTTTATACTTTTGCTTATAAAAAGGAGAAATGAAAAATTTAGCAGATACCACAGCAGCTCCAGAGATCAACAGCAGACTCCCATGCAAAATAAAGCATGTAACCATCTTTAGTTACTGAACAACTTTAACACATACAAGTTCTCTGTGCTTAGAGTATCTTTGCCAATAATAATGACATTCCCACTCTCCTAGCCATCAGTGAAGGCCAGTAAATTTATATGTTAATATTGAACAGTAAATTCATTCACTTGCAAAAGTAAACTTAATTCCAAAAATTTTCATGTGCTCCGTCTGCAAGAATTTAAATTAATGTAGTTTGCATAAATAAATATGAATGTCAAGAATTCCAGGCAAGGTCTGGAATAGTTTTATGTTTTTGCAATACATTCATACTCTTTGCTGCTACATTGAGAATAGACTGTTTTGCATTGCTTCATTCAAGATCAATTTTTTTTTTCTATTATCATCCTTACCACCTCCACCTTTTAAAGTGTCTCTCTCTCGCATTGACTAGTGGTCTAACAGGAAAAGCTTGCAGCCTTCTTCAAAGGCTGTTTTCCAGTATTGTTTTGAACAGACAAGAAGCGAATAAATGTTACAATTGTTCCTCCTCTAGCAATCCCTTAAATACCCTTCAGGTATGCTTTGTCCCCCAGCCTAGTTAGCTATTCTGTTGGTGCTTGCGCAGCAATGACAGACTGCCTGTGTAGTCTAACCTTGTCAGCTGTTTCTAATTACTGCAGCAGTGCTGCAGACTAGGCTCTCTCTACAGGCCTACCAGTCTGGTCTCATGAGATTTACCAGTCCCACTGATAATTGACGTCATTCAACCATAAACATTTAGAGAAGCAGCTATTCCTTTAAGAGCCACATCTACATACCTTGACACAAGATGAAACTGCACTGTGGGAATGAATTGGGTTTGCATGGCAAGGTTTTGGTAGCAGGGGGGTGCTACAGGGGTGGCTTCTGCAAGAAGCTGTTAGAAGCTTTCCCTATATCCAATAGAGCCAATGCCAGCTGGCTCCAAGGCGGACCCACTACTGACCACAGCTGAGCCCATCAGCAACAGTGGTAGCACCTCTGGGGTAACATATTTAAGAAGGGGGAAAAAGTTACTGTGCAACAGAGCAACTGGAGAGAGAAGTGACAGGATGTGAGAGAAACAACTCTGCAGATGCCAAGGCCAGTGAAGAACGAGGGGAAGGAGGTGCTCCAGGTGCCAGAGCAGATGCCACTGCAGCTCATGGTGAGGCAGGTTGTCCCCCTGCAGCCCATGGAGGTCCATAGTGGAGCAGATATCCACCTGCAGCCTGTGGAGGACCCCATGCAGGAGCAGGTGGATGTCCAAAGGAGGCACTGACCCTGTGGGAAGCCCACACTGGAGCAGGCCCCTTGCAGGATCTGTGGACCCATGGGGGACCCACACTGGAGCAGTCTGTTCCGGAAGGACTGCACCCCATGGAAGGGACTCATGCTGGAGCAGTTTGTGAAGAACTGCAGCCTGTGAGAAGGACTCATGCTGAAGAGGTTTGTGAAGGACTGTTTCCCATGAGAGGGACTCCACGCTGGAGCCGGGGAAGAGTGTGAGGAGTCCTCCCTCTGAGGAGGAAGGAGCAGAACAGACAATGTGTGATGAACTGACCACAACCCCCCTTCCCTGTCCCCCTGCGCTGCTCAGGAGAGGAGGTAGAGAAAATCAAGAGCAAAGCTGAGCCCAGGAAGAAGGGAAGGGTGGGGGAAAGGTGTTTTAAAATTTGGGGTTTACTTCTCATTATACTACTCTGATTCGAGTCGTCATAAATTAAATTAATTTTCCCCAAATTCAAGTCTGTTCTGCCCATGACGGTAGTTGGTGAGTGATCTCTCCCTGTCTTTATCTCAACCCATGAGTGTTTCGTTATATTTTCTCTTCCCCTGCCCAGCTGAGGAGGGGTGTGATAGAATGGCTTTGGTGGGCACCTGGTGTCTAGCCAGGGTTAACCCACCACAGGGAATAACTGCATTTATGTTTTCCAATAACAACTCTATGCACAGGATATATTTATGCATTCCATACTCAAACACATACAATATTTTTTGTACTAAATTAATTAAGACAGGGACAAAACAAAGTCCTTAATGTCTAATTTTTTGGCTCAGGTTTGAAGTTCTTAATTCTCTGCCTTCCTACCTCCTGTGGTNGGAGGAAGGAGCAGAACAGACAATGTGTGATGAACTGACCACAACCCCCCTTCCCTGTCCCCCTGCGCTGCTCAGGAGAGGAGGTAGAGAAAATCAAGAGCAAAGCTGAGCCCAGGAAGAAGGGAAGGGTGGGGGAAAGGTGTTTTAAAATTTGGGGTTTACTTCTCATTATACTACTCTGATTCGAGTCGTCATAAATTAAATTAATTTTCCCCAAATTCAAGTCTGTTCTGCCCATGACGGTAGTTGGTGAGTGATCTCTCCCTGTCTTTATCTCAACCCATGAGTGTTTCGTTATATTTTCTCTTCCCCTGCCCAGCTGAGGAGGGGTGTGATAGAATGGCTTTGGTGGGCACCTGGTGTCTAGCCAGGGTTAACCCACCACAGGGAATAACTGCATTTATGTTTTCCAATAACAACTCTATGCACAGGATATATTTATGCATTCCATACTCAAACACATACAATATTTTTTGTACTAAATTAATTAAGACAGGGACAAAACAAAGTCCTTAATGTCTAATTTTTTGGCTCAGGTTTGAAGTTCTTAATTCTCTGCCTTCCTACCTCCTGTGGTTTTATTCTGAGACTGCTAAAAAGACAGGTGTGCCTGCTTTCCAGTTTCAATGGCACCAAAGAATGAAAATCCAAATCCTTTGCCTACGTAACTTCTACCACATAGAGAGCAACATCTTGTAACACAGACTTCTGTATTTTGTTGCTACTGATTTACCGGTACTATTTAACATCTTTGTTGGCAACACGGATGTATGTTGGGACTGAGTGCACCCTCCGCAAGTTTGCCAAAGACACCAAGCTGTGTGGAACAGCCAACATACTGGAGGGAAGGGATGCCATCTAGAGGGACTTGGACAGGCCTGAGAGGTGGGCCCATGCAAACCTCAAGAAGTTCAACATGGCCAAGTGCAGGGTTCTGCACCTGGGCCAGAGAAATCCCAAGCACAAATACAGGCTGGGTGGAGAATGGATTGAGAGCAGCCCTGAGGAGAAAGGTTTGGGGGTCTTGGTGGATGAGAAGTTCAACACGAGCTGATAATGTGTGCTTGCAGCCCAGAAGGACAACTGCATCCTGGGCTGCATCAAAAGAATCGTGGCCAGCAGGTCGAGGGAAGTGATTCCATCCCTCTACTCTGCTCTTGTGAAACCCCACCTGGAATACTGTGTCCTGTTCTGGAGCCCCCAACATAAGAAGGACATGGACCTGTTGGAGCAGGTCCAGAGGAGGACCACAAAGATGATCAGAGGGTTAGAGCAGCTCTGCTATGTGGACAGGCTGAGAGAGCTTGGGTTGTTGAGCCTGGAGAAGAAAAAGCTCTGGGGAGACCTTATAGCAGCCTTCCAGTATCCGAAGGGGGCCTACAAGAAATCTGGAGAGGAACCTTTTATAAGGGCATGTAGTGATAGGAGAAGGGTTACTGGTTTTAAACTGGAAGAACGGAGATTTAGAATAGAGCTCAGGAAGAAATTTTTCACCATGAGGGTGGTGAGGCAGTGGCACAGGTTGTCCAGGGACGTTGTAGAGATCCCATCGCTGGAAGTGTTCAAGGCCAGGTTGGACGAGGCTTTGAGCAACCTGGTCTAGCAGGAGGTGTCCTTGCCCATGGCAGGGGGGTTGGGAGTAGGTGATCTTTACGGTTCCTTCCAACCTAAACCATTCTATGATGAATCTGAACCTTGGTCCCCTTGCTTAACAACAATTTGGTCATAGTCTTTACAGTAGTGCCCTGTGTGCTTAGACATGAGTACATGAATACTCCTACCAAAACCAGTGACACTACGTGACCTTTCTGTTATTAAGCACATGCATTAGCATTTGCAACACTTCTACTTGAATGTGCTCATTTGGCTCATCTTTATTAAAAATTTCAAATATATCAAACAATTCTAACTGCAGAATATCTATAAGTAGCATTAATTCCTCAAGTGAGATACTTAAAACTAAGCAAAAAAATTATTCTTAAAGTTTTAAACATGGCCAACCAAAAAATAATTATTTGTGCATAGCACCCCTCAAAACTGATTGTGCATTATACAGAACAGGAAAACTACTCTTTAGGGGCCTGAGAAGAGGATAGGGTCTCCTAGACGCATTCTGAATACTGAGTCTCCCAAAGCTGTTTTCATTAATTATGGCTGATCATTAAATTGCAATATTCTTACTGATCCTGTGACTTATCAAATATTTCTATCCATAACAGTCCCCCAAGTGAAATTAGATTTGCTTTTTCTTACTCAGTTTGAATAGAGATAATTTTGATACAAAGTAGGTTACTATCTTCAAAAGTGTATTTTTATGGTTATGATTTATTAGAAGCAGTAGGGAATTTAAATTTATGGATCAGTTATATCAAGTATTTAACTAAACCCATGAGAGTCCTGAACACTACACTGCTAATCCCAAGATAAATATTTTAATCCACTTTTCAGCAGAGTCTTAAAATAATGTTTCTTTCAATATGTATAATTTTATCATTTATTTTTCTCTGAATAGAGTCCCATGGATGAATTAGTAAAAAAGCACAGCTTAGAAAGAAAATCAATAGTTCTTGACTGAAGACCACTTACAAAATACAATCGGGTAGTAATTGATTTGTAGCAAAATTTACTATTTAATTCTAGTCACATGTAACTGGAGTAAAAGCATGCACAAGACATTATAATTTGTCTGTGTACTAATGCTCCCAAGTGTATCACCTCTGGAACGATCATAGCGTAACTCCAATAAATTAAATAAAATTTAAAATGACCTCAGAGCTCACCAAATGCACCTTATGCTAATGGCAGGAAGTTGCATTTTGGCTAGGATTTACCATTGCCTTTTACTGGAGAGCCATCCCATAGCAGGGGGAAAAAGGGGAAAATAATTACATAAACTATGTTCAGCATGTCTGTGCTTAGAATAAGATAATGATTTAGTGTCCTATATTGCATAAGTTGATGATAGCCATTTATCCACAGGAGAAATCCTCTGTTGTAATTCTAGAGGGAACTGGATCACACTAAACCAATATTTGAAATTTAAAAAAACCCAAACACCACCACCACCAGATAATATTTTATTTGCGGTTGTTTCTTGTAACGTTCACAACAAAAGCACACCACTTGACAAATGGCTCGCTATAAGAATGAGTTAGATTCAAATTTAAGGTCACTATTTTTTAAAAAAATGTTTCTTCTACCTAAGTTGCTGTAGTATAAAACACACTCCAAGACCCATCCATTAAGCGCAGTATTACATTATATTGGAATCTTTTGACCTAACACCTGCACATCTTAAATTTATACTTTGTGGCTCAAAAGGAGCAGCATATCATCAAGGTCACTTAGAAAGACTTTAATTCAGGGCGTTTTTTACAATAAATTAAAAACTGTAGGGGCATAACAAACACCATTCCTGTAAATCCTGAAGGAGCCCATGCTTCTGCATGTTTCAGTACACACTGTTCTTTCCTATAGACAGTATTAGCAAACATTGTATGTTAGGAATACATTGTTTCTGAAATCAAGCATTCAGAAATAGGAGATACCAGAAATAATTTGTGATCAGCTATTTTGTGTATCAGCATTATAATCCTGCTTTTCATTATCTAAGCACATACTGTTTTTTTAAGAATTTCTGACCCCATATTTAGCATAACTGATACCCATTTAGAAAAGTGGGTATTCTACTTTTTTTTTTTTTTTTCATCCTTATAGTTCCACGTTAGGACTGTAGCCTATCTAGACCTCACTAATTTATTTTCATCATCAACATTTTAGTTCTTTCCATCATTCTAGAATCTAAGTCCTTTACATCTTCACTCAATGCCTTGACAAAATGAGAGCCGGTACTGCCATTTTATAGTTATTAAAACAAGGCACAGAGGAACTCAGTTTAACGTTTTTTCACTCATTTTAGATGCTGAGCTGAACACACAATGCTTTTCAGAGGCTGCAGCATGGGATCTCATGCTACCCGGTTGGAACTCCTCACATAAATCATATATAGGTAAGAGGGTATGTGATTCCTTCAAAATATCATGACATAGAGCTCAAGCTCAGCAAATTATCATGTTGTATTACCTTTGCAGCAGCCCTTTTTATTTAAGTCTTACTGCTTCTCTGAATCCAACCCAGTCAGTCTCCTTCCAGTAAGAAACCAGAAAGCATGGAAGGCAGTCAGCTATCGGGTGTGTAAGTGACTAAATTGCAACCCCTAATAAATTACAACTCATCAGATGATTTTCACTTCTGTAACTGGTCACCTTCCATTTGCAGTGGTAGGAGCACAAACACACAATGAACCGAAGTGGTTCAGCAGCTGAACGGTGACTCCTCAAGCCAAAAGAAACTCCATCATTTGCTGTCATCCCTGCATCACCTCAAGTGACTGTTCCTAGTGCCTCAACAGCCACTGAGAAGCCAGGACCCAGACGCTGCAATTTGTAGCATTTTCACAAGCCTGAAGCCTGGTACTGACCACCATGACCCATACAGATTATGTCTTTGAGGAATTTACCTCCAATCCCTTCAACTACTTTCAAACTGTGGACTTTCTGCTTTTAACACAATCAACTTCGGAGGGCCTTTCAGTTGGGCAGAAAAAGATGTGTTTGATATCATGAACCTTTCTGCCAGACGGTGTTCAAAAGCATGGAAATGCATAGATTCCTCCAGAAAAGGCTGCAGTGTTTAAAACATGAGAATATTCTCCCTTCAGAAACAATTATTTTTGCTAAAATAATTGTTAAAAGAGTTATCATGAGAGCCACAGAGAGAACCCTAAGTTAAATTTGCAAACAGGATATTAACATATAAATACTAGGGGACTTCAATTCTAACCGTAACCATCATTCTCAGCAATGAGAACAAAAAGGCGTAAGAAGGGCAGTATTGCATAATAATATTCTAGTGATGTCACATGAGACTTCACCAGAATTTCAAGAACCATTAGAAAATCGGTTCAGGTATGAAGGGGTTTGTCGCAGACAACAGAGGAGGAAAGTCTTTCAAAACAGTCTGAGATTTTGGCTTCTTCCGGCCCATTTAGTGTTACTGTCTCCTAACAAATGGTCTGCCATATTTTACAGTTAACCACAGAGAGTTTTCTCCTGGAAAGCATTGTTACTGCCTGGAGGCCATTCTGAATTAAATGTCAGCCCCTGGATATTTGTTCCTGTTTTCCAAAATAAAGAATATAGTTATGGCAAATCAAAAATTTTGGTCTTTTCCACACAGGGTCTTTTTTGTGTATATGAAAGTCCAACATTTTTCTGTCTTTCAAACATCTGATACTACCACCCTCTCTGTAAGGAGTGACATTTCCTCTATTGAGAAGCAGCTTGTATTTTCATGTAACTTGAGCATAAGACCCACGTAACCCATGCAGCAGATATAGCAGTCAAAGTTATGAAACCAAAAGTAACATTCACTTCAATACCAAGGGTCTATTCAAGGTTTCACCATGAGTTTCACACAAATTCCAAGATAATGATGACAAAAAACTGGGAGGGGTGGCTGACACACCGTAAGGCTGTGCTGCCATTCAGTGGGATCTGGACAAGCTGGAGAGCTGGGCAGGGAGAAATCTAATGAAATTCAACAAAAGCAAGTGTAGGGTTATTCTTCCCCCTGCACCAGTACAGGTTGAGGGCTGACCTGCTGGAAAGCAGCTCTGCAGAGAGGAACCTGGGAGTCCTGGTGGACAAGGCCAATGGCATCCTGGGGTGCACCAAGAAGAGTGTAGCAAGCCGGTCAAGGGAGGTCATTTTCCCCCTTTACTCTGCCCTGGTGAGGCCGCATCTGGAGTGCTGTGTCCAGTTCTGGGCTCCCCAGTTCAAGAAGGACAGGGAACTGCTGGAGAGGGTGCAGCGAAGGGCTACAAGATGATTACAGGGCTGGAACATCTTTCTTAGGAGGAAAAGCTGAGGGATTTGGGTCTGTTTAGTCTGGAGAAGAGCAGACTGAGGGGGGGGATCTCATCAATGCTTATGAATACTTAAAGGGAGGTTGCCAGGAGAAGGGGGCCAGTCCTTTTTCAATGGTGCCCAGTGACAGGACAAGAGGTAATGGTTATAGAATCAAATATAGGAAGTTCCATCTGAACACGAGGAGGAACTACTTTACTTTGAGGGTAGCAGAGCACTGGAACAGGCTGCCCAGAGAGGTGGTGGTGTCTCCAGCTCTGGAGACACTCAAAACCCGCCTGGACACCATCCTGTGCAACCTGCTGGAGGTGGACCTGCTCTGTCAAGGGGGTTGGACTAGATGATCTCCAGAGGTCCCTTCCAACCTCTAACATTCTATGATTCCATGACTCTATGAAGTTACTTAGAGAAAGTATATACAGCCTGTTCAAAGAGGTTGCATTTTCATACCCCCGCACCCCCAAATGACAGAAAGAACTGAGGTTTTGTGAATGGAATCCTGTAAATATATAAGGACTACTACCAAAAAAAAAAAAAAAAAGAAAAAAGGCAAAAAAGCAGTCTGCAGTTATCTTTGCATCAAAGTACTATTATCATATGCATTGATCTTAAAATAAAGACAGAGATGTTGCTACACAATTGATGAGAGTGAATCCCACATAATTCCTCTCTCCAGCAAAGTTTCACCATGATAAAGACACTTTACATTTCTAGGGAAGGGGAAAGGTAAAACATTTTTACATCATCTGAATTCAGGAACCTCTCCCTCAGTGTAGCTACAATTAAGGATGTTACAAGGGGCTCCCTGCATCAGTTCAATGACCCACTTATTTCATCCAAAAAGTCCTTATTCTGTGATGTGAAGAGCTAAAAAAGACATAACAGTTTTCCAGTCACACAGAAATATGCTTTCGTAGCCAGTGGTGGAGAGCTTGGGAGGGAAGTGAAGGGACAAGATGGCAGAATTACAAGAATGAGTATTAAATTCAGTCCTTTTTCTGGAAACATACTCTTTTACTGTAATAAAGGACTCTTTTCAATGTGTTTAATTTGAAGTGTGATGCCTGGTGTGCAAGTACATGCACAAGAAAGATGACTTTTTAGAAGGTAGTTTGGGCTTCTTCCCCAGGAACTTACGAGAGTCAGTGCATTTGCTCCATTTAGTTCACTGAGCTACATTCTGAAGGCAAAAAGCATCTCTTCAGATAATCACAGGCAAGGGTGATTTTTATAATACCAAAGGGAGAGGTGACCTCTCCAGAAACAGCCTCCTTTAAGTCTCAAAGCAGGCTAAGCAAGAGGTTGCCTGAACCACTGAAAAGCCTGCTCCAGCATATCACTGTGAAGCTAGAATCCATTTCACTGGTGCTTAAAGTTCAAGCTGAGTTTTCTGAATTGCAAATAAGTTCCTGTGTAAAGAATATTCCATGTATGTATCCAGTCAGGGTGGTAATGTTGTTATTACAGCACTGTCTGTAATAACTCAGCTGTCAAATTCACTTCAGGCTGAAATTCAGTCTACATGGTCTCAGCTGGCCAGCAATTTCTTTTTTCATATACAGTATGTTTAAAATGTATTCAGACTGTTATGAGTCACGAGGTGGCAAGTGGCGGAAAAAAAAAAAAAGAAAAGGTTGGTTTGGGTTTGTTTTTTTTTTTAAGAGAAAAAAAAGTGTTAGGAAATTTTAAAGAGTGTTATCAGTTTTGTCTCCCACTTATTTGCACCATCAGATATTATACTAGAAAAATAACTTTGTGAAATCATTTGTGAAACACAAATATTTCACTTGCTCATTATAAATTCAGCTTTGATTTTGGGGCCAAACCTCTTTTCATGAAACAATTGTCTATATTACCTTTTCTATTTAGATAGTTTCTCCCTTAACACAATATTAGCAAAGCCCACATTCTAGTCTATCCAGAGCAGATAGACAAATTATGATCTCCGTACACCCTAAAAAGTACAGTGATAATAGATTGAGACCACGCCAAAAAAATGGCTTGTTACTTAGAGTCCATGCAAAAACTTTTTCAGTCTGTAGCTACCAGATTTCAATTGAATTTCAATGCATAAGCACAAATACAGTGGAGCCTGGAAGTCTAGTTGTTGTTACATTCTTGTTTTACACTGAAATTCCTTAGCAAGTGTCTACCATGAAGAACTCGGTGAATCAATTTCAGTATTTCATTCAAGAGACTTTGATCATTCTCCCTTTGCTTGAAGAATATTCAACTTTAATATATATCAAGGAAAAAAATACAAAAATGCAGAGACTTCAAACAGGATTCAATAACAGTATTTAGTTCTTATGAAACATATTTCATGTTAAGATCACCATGAACTTTACAGAGCATGGTTGATAGCTACATTGAAAGAGAGACCTATACAGTGCCTACTGTGGCAAACATGAGGCTAGAACTTTGCTACAACGGAGACAAGACAGGAGAATAATTTTACTTAAACAGCATTTCACTCATCAAATCTCATGTAGCTAGAATTAGCCATGAAATTGAAGATATTATGTCTCAGCAGTAAGAGAAGTTGTTGGATGAAAATGATAGAACATCAGAGAATGTAATACATTATAAATAATGTATTTAAATTTTAAATACTTAAATTATTTAAAGTATTAAATAATGAAGGGGAAATTAATAGCTAAATCTTATAAACTGAAGGTTAGAAAATAGTCACTGACTGCCCTATGTGTTAATACAAACATGGCTGCCCCAAAAGGACATGACTCAAAGGTAAAAAATTAGCAAAATGAAGCAGCAAACCATATCTTACAGGGAACTTAAGTCAAATTAAAAAGATTTCAAATGCATAGCACAAGATGTGGGACTTCCTGTTCAAGCCAGAGCATTTGCAGGAAAAGATCCAATTTTGATGCTAGTGACAGACAACTAGTGGATAGACAACTAGATGGATGCTAGTGATTGGTACCTTCATCACTGTGATGTTAAATGTGTCCTGTCTTTTCAACACAGACTTGCACAGTTCATCAGCTAGTACTGAGTGTTGTTCCATCTTTGTACGCAAGGCAGAAGAGACCTGGCAAACTCCTTTTCTTCCCTCTCTATAATATAAGCATGGAGGAAGTTGATCATTAAGGCCCACTTGTTCTGGAGCCTTCTCAGTTATAATGTTTTGTCATAGCAAGAATGAGATGCCACATCTTTATATTTGATGTTGCTAACTCCCATTAAATCAGCTAAAACAAGAGCAACATGAGAGTAACAATCAAATGAACAGCTGACAAGAACACGTTATTGTCCATGACATTATTGGAATGGCAAGCCAGTTTATGGAAGCAAATTCATCATATTTTATTGTACTGAAATAGAGCTGCAAGAATTTGTATAATCTGATGAGATGAAATATCAAATGTTAGTGGATTACAGCAGTCCTCACAGCTCCTGCAAGACTTTTATAACAGCTGGCAGTCCTACATAAGTTTGACATGCTACATTAGTCACCTTTAAAATATTTAAAATTTTCCTTTAATATTCAGTGCAGGAATTTTATGGCAGTGTTAATTACCTGTAAATCACACATGCCAACATTTGATTACTATGTTGCTTTATAATTGTGCTCCTTAGCTTTTGTCATACTGAGTGGTTTCTAAGTTTGCTCCTTGGACAGAACTGACTCATCAGAAACGACCTGTATTCTGCACCAAGCCCAATTCACAGACAATGCCAGAAAGATTGTGAGAGGTCTCAAGGATGATTAACTACATAAGGAGGATAATTGAAGTTTAAAAAAAAAAAAAAGGAAAAAATTCACCCGTGACCTTTTCACGTTCTTATTTCCATACAGCCAAAGAGAAAAACAATAATCCAACATAGCTAATAACTGGCACCATAACAGAAGAGCAAGAAACCCATATTTCAAAAGGCATCAATTTTTATTTATTTTAAAGTCAAGAGCTCTCCAGCCCTTAGATTAAACATGGCCTGAGTGTTTAAATTTCCAGAAGATCTTTTGAGGTCTTTTGAAAAGCCAGTTGGAAAAAACAAAAAATCCTCCAAGATAAGACACGTACACTTTAGATAGGGGATTTCTGTCTAGATGGCAATTCAATGCCCTTTTTACACTTACACAGCTTCAGGAGATATATAACCATACTGATTATTATAATAAGTAGTATAATAGAGATCACCTTTGTCTAACGTGACTAATGAATAAACTTTTCCTGGCTTCTCCATTTAATTTTCATTTCACATTGATGTACATTTTATAACTGGATGTTGCTTGAGTCTGTTTAAATCATTTAGAAATTTCCAGGAAGATCATCAAGACAAGATTTTTCACTACACCAGTAGAAAAAGGTACTGACAGTAAATTGAGAAGTCCACCAGAGATTTTAAACCTCTGCCTGTAGATTAAAATAGTTAGACCCTCTCTTTGGCACTATCCAAGTTGAAGGAGAGTAATGAGTTTTGAAAAAAAATGAAACAAATCAATAACAATATTGAACAGATATTAAAATATTATTGAATTTCTGTCTTTGGATTAAGCTTTTATGAAGGTTGACATAATGTAGTTGGACAAGTAGGCCCTTATCCAAGTGGCCATTGGAGTCTTCCTACTAACCACACACAATTTGTGAAAAGATACGTAGTAGAAATAAAAGTATTCATATATAAGCCTGAAAATTAATCATTATTTTATATTTCAGCCACTATATACGCTTTCATTAGTATTTCCAGGAAGTTATATAAATCAATAGTAACTTTATGAGTATTTGTTAACAGGCATGCAAGCATAACCAACCAATTTTCTGAAGTACTCTTCTTACACGGCAAGAGAGGGAAAATAACATACTCTGTGTTCTTGGTTGACCTACCAAACACTTCAAAAGCAGATTGAGAGAGCACAATAATCAATAATCTACTTGCCTCAAACAATTCATAAACATTGCCTAACGTTCAATGTTCACAAAATTGTTTAAAAACTAATGGATAGCAAACAAATTCAAAACTCTAGTTAGAAAAAAGCCCTCTTTCTAATGAGCAGTACAAAATCCTCAAATATAATAGCAAATACTTTCGGGTTTGGAGTACCAAACTCTGAAATAGATCATGGGTTAAATGAATTTCAAAGCACTTTTCATGCTAAAAGATATGTAAATGTGCAGATTATTCAGGCAATATTTAAATAGGATTATAGAAAGGCATAATCCTTTTTAATATATTATTTTATTTTTTTTAATGTCTACGTTTCTTCCATTTTCCAATTGGAGTGAACTATATTTAGGCAGCTTCACAGGAAATATTAACCACTATCTTCCTTCACCATAACTGTCAAAATCCCTCATTGATTTACCTGTATAATATGCAGGGGTTTGTATATTCTACACATCATGGTCTATTATTGTTGACTATTAATTAAGTTTTCAAATACTTGATAGTACTTGAAATACAGCATGTGCTTGAGATTTTTCATTATCTTTGTAACTGATTGCTTCTGACTGTCTTTTCATTCATGTACATGTCCTTCTATGAACATATTTTTAAAATACTAAAATGCACTTGACAATGTCACTTTAAGATAGTCTTTTGTGTGTTATCTCACTAGCTGTAATCACTCACGTATATTAAAGCTGTGTCTTGTGCTGCTAAGGGAAATGAACTATTTCTGGCCATGGACAGAAAACTGGTGTAAGGAGAGCTCCAAAGTACGTAAGAGGTTACACAGTCTGTCATCTTCAGTTCTGAGGTTAATGCCAGTGAGCAAGATACTTACAATAGCTGTACTTTCAGATCTGACACGAAATGTCATGAGCTAGATGAGGTAATCATAAAGCGCAGTTACCAAGACTAGACTAGTTTGAGTATGGCAGAACGTAAGAACTTAATGCATTTCCCGATGAGGCTGTTACTTCTGAAGTAAGAGCTCCTCTTGTAAAACCAGCAGGTGATCAGTTCATAAAGTGAAAGGTGGCCTGCAAAGTACACATTTAACAACATTTGTTTTTCCCTCAATATATGGGGGATATTGAAGAAGAACGTTTACCAGTGGGGTAAAAAAGGAGAAAACAGAATGGCTTGCTTGTCCTTAATTTCTTTGGTAACCGAGATACAGCCATGATAAGAAAAGACAATAGTTGAAAACATCAATGGAAAAAGTAAATAAAAAACCAGAAAGCTACTGAAACACTAGTGCTGCCTGACAATTCAATCATATCGTAAAAGAACTCATTGCCTTAATGTACAAGGGAAGACGAAAAAGAAACTCAGAACCAGAGTTGTTCACAGATTCATAAGCAAAACAGAAAAAAACAACGGGTTGCATTTCTTCCTGTTATAGAGGTGCCATTTAGCTCCTGTTAGTTCCTTCAGCATCGATAGCGTATCAGAAAATTGGACAAAAGTGATTACTATATTCTTAAAAGCTCTTTCCCAATGCAGTGAATTACTTTAACTGATGCAGTACATCACAGGCACAAACAAATTCAGAGCTCTAACAGCACACTGGGGTATCTTGGGTCTCCTGTCCTGACGTAACCAAACAATACGTTTTCAAAATATATGCACGCACACAGAGCTTATGCTTATTAATAAGTTATAATGCAGCATGACAATTGAAGTTGGTCTCTCCTCCAACAGCTTTTTCTTTTTTTTTTTTTCCAAAATAAACCCTTGGTTTTGGTTTTATTTTTGCTAAAATGGCACATGGCACAAAATAGAGAAGATGGCAGCAAGTACATTT